>CANYBF011382082.1:0-23624 GCA_948192965.1 Dalechampia spathulata | reverse complement strand
CAACCACCATTAGGCTAGAGCGTGTCCCCATACGACGTCTGTACGATGTATCCCTGACGTCACAGGTAGTGGTTCTCTTAAAGGGTCACTGTCTGTGTCGTGGGAGCATGTCTGCCTGGGTATGGGCTGGGTGTGACACTTATTGTATGATAAATATATTACTTTTATATGTCAAATGTATTCCTTAACAAAATCATATATGCAATGATACAATAATTGAATAAGATGAGGATAAAGGTGAAAGTTCTATTCATAGTAAAGTGATATCTTTTGTATGCTAAATGTATCCTTTTTATATGCTAAATGTATTTTTGCTATATGTAAATTGTATTCCTCAATGAAAACATGTGTATAATGATATAATATACATTATTTATGAGCAAAACAAATAATAACTATTATGTGCAAATAAACAGCAACTACTATGGCAAACAAACAAATAGCAACAAATCAATAAATAATAAATTTAAAATCATTTATATCTAACAAAAACCATTTAGATAAACATGATGGATTAACAAAGAAATCAAAAATATATAAAATATTTATAAATAAATAAAATAATTTTTAAAATTTTTTTACAATAATTACATGCAATAAGAAAATAACAAACAAAACAACAAAATACACAACAATCATTTGAAAATTCAAACAAAATCCTTAAAATACCTTGCATGCTCATCAATCAATATATTTTGTTGGCTTTTTAATGATAATATTATTTTTTTATTGTTTGAAAAATTTACTATTAATAAAAATCAAGATATTTAAATTATTTTCTTGAAATGAGAACATGTTGATTTTTTGACTTTCTTGCTAGAATCAACTTTTTTATTTTAAAAGAAAGTAAAATTCTTTTGATCCATTTTGAGTATGTAAAAAGAAACAAAAAAAAGTTAATGTAGAAATTAGATTGATTTGAGTTTGAAAGAAAAGAACAAGTAAGAAGAAAAATGACAAGAAGACTAAAATTAATGAAAAAATGGAGAAGAAACTGCAACAAGAAAAAATGAAGGTTTTAGAAGAGAAGTGGGTAAATTTAAAAATAGAAGTGAAAATTACATTTTTAAATTAAAATATGTAATTATAAAAAAATAATTATTTGGGCCAAATTTTTAAAAACTCAATCTTTAAACTTAGGGATTTTTGTAATTAATCCTTCATAAAATTATTCAACCTTTTACTTTTGTATTTTTAAATTTTTTAATGTAATTTTTTTAATTTTATCTTATTTTAACTAAAAATACTTTTTATTATTTTTTCATTTTTATTTATTTCTTCCTTATAATTTCCATTTTCTCATCTCTATCTAGCTTTTTTAAATTTCTTATGAGATTTATTTTTTTAATAAGATAATTATTTTATCGTTAGTATAATATTAAATATATTCATTTTCTCATAATAATAATATTAGATATGTATTTTCATCTTTTTTAAAATCTTATTCTTATTTTTTTCAACTTTTTTTATTTGCATCATCATATCGTTATAATAATTTTATTTATTATTTAATGATAATAATAATATTTGAGTAAAGTATACATATTTTATAGATTTCTCTACTTCATGTCACCTATTTAATGATTTTAAAAATTTCATATATTTGTCAATAATATTATTTCAAAAAAATTAAGATAAATAAATAAGTCTTCAAAATGTTAATTTTAGTATAGCTTATGATAATTAAATTTTTGAATGAAAGTTTATAATGTTTAAAATTTCAAAATAACTATAAAATGTTATATCACATAAATAAATATTTAAATAATTATTTATATAAATAAATATTTATTGAGACGAACAAAAATCTAACCTTATTATAGTTTAAATTTTGGTTAATTTATTTCAAAAATTAGTTATTTTTATAATTTTAGTTAATTTATATGCTTGCTTAAAATAAGATGATATAATGGGTTAATATATTTTTTTAATAATTTTTTTATAGATATATTAATTTTGTATAAGTATTAGAGAATCTGTTTAAGTGACATATATGATGAATAAATTAATATTTAGTATAAATCGATTTATTTTGTATAAGATGATTACCAACCTCATTTAGAACTAATATAAGAGTTTGGTTCAATGATATTTTTACATGATATCAGAATCTTATATGGTCAAATGATCGGATAATTATTAACTCATATTCGAAGATCTGGAATTGAATTATTCATACTTAACAAGTGATAATTGATTCAAATCAATTATTAAGTGATATATAAGTGGAATAGATTAGTACTTTGTATAAGTTAAATGATTTTATGTAAAATAAATATTAATCTTATTTAATATCATTATTATGAATTAGATCCAACTCTCTATTCGATTAAGCAAATATTATTGTTTTAAACCTTTTAAATAATTTACAGTTTTTTAACAAAAATATGTAATATATATATATAGATATATATATTATTTTTTATCATTATTCTTGCCATTTAAATTATCATTTTTATATAATATTCAATTATTTTAAAAATATCATTTTTAATAAAAAAATATTAATTAGTTTACATAAATATCTTACTAATATTCAATTATTTAGACTTTATTAAATGTAAACTTATTTTCTTAATTACAGTTAGCTATTTTTTATTCTTTTTTATCATTATTTTTAACTTGTAAACCATTGCAATTTTTTTAAACTTTCTTTTTTAAAAATATACTTTTTAATAATATCATTAAAATAATAAATAAATAAATAAATAAATTTACATAAATTACATTAATATATTTCTATATGTTCATAATAATTTATTATAATGTTAATATTATTTAGTATTATATTAAACTTGAATCAATTTATATGTTTACTAACAAAAATCTAAAAAATAAAATAAAATTTTTGGAGATAATATTGGTGCTTTAATATATTATTTAATACACAAATATTCGTTTTCATCTAAATGCAAGTTACAAGTGTTTCGAACATCTTGAAGAATCAACTGCTTAGTTGAAAGGCCCAAGCACCACTGAAGATCGAAAAACTTAGGCTTGATAACTCTGTTTCTTCTTCGATCAGGAAACTTGCAATTCATTGCGACCAGACAACAGAAATCCATATACCGTGCCTAAATCAATAACCAATCACCAATTCAACACATTCAGCTTCATTTTTAGTTAGTTAGCTATTACAATATCAATCTTTTCTTTCTTGAATTTCATTATTTCTCTTGTTCTGAATTCTATTTCTAACCATGAACACAACCGTATGATAAAGCCATTAGGAGAATGGCGGCTACTTCCTCTTCTCCCAACTTTCTTCTTAGTTTCTCCACGCTTGATCTCTGCATCATTACTTCTCTTCCCAAACCTAACAATCTTAGCTTTAAACCGTTTCCTAACCCATTACTCTTTTTGTTGCTTTCATGGCTCGAACTGTTATTTCCTCTTCTTGATTTCTTGTCAATATTTGATGATGATCTACTTAAACCCGAACCGTCTCTTCTCTTTTTCCTGCTTCTGATCCCACATGCGTTGCAAAGTGACTGCAGATCAAATAGTTAAACACATCACAAACGTGACATCAGGTCCAATCGTCAACATTGAACGATTTGACGAACTGATCTGTTAATGATTGATTGATTTGAACTTCTTTTTTACCTTAGGGCCAGCCGGGCCACCTCTCCAAAGTGGTGTCTTTGTAGTTCCACAAGCAGCACATGATTTCTTTTGCTGGTTTTGTACTTCTGTTGATCTGCTATTGACAGTCTCAAACTCCAATCTCTGAAATAATGACAAAAGATAGAGCAGAAGTTTATTAGTTAAAGATTCAAGCTAGATCAAAAAGAAAAAGGAAGGGAAAGAACAGCTAAAAAGTTAGGCTTACGTTTTCACTTGGATCCAACATTTTTACGAGGTGTACTTGAGATCTGAATCGAACCCAGATGAGAAAAGATTGTAAGCTGAAACGGGCATTGAAAAAAATTGGTGATTGGATTGAAGTTAACAAGACGTGAAATGGGTAGCAGTACTAGAAAAAGCTCGAATGATTGGTTTTGTGACAGAAAGGAATCGACAAATGAGATCAATGGATAAGGATCATTTCCTTTTTAGCAAATGAAAATGATTAAGAGAATCCACGACAAGCAAGCACTCAAGAGCTATCCGAAAATAGAGAAGTAAACAGACAGGGAAACAATCACAGACCGCATAGCAGATCTGAAGAAGGCCTTATAAATGGGACTTGGGAAGGTGCGACTGTGAGACTTATGAACGTGGTGAAATGACGATAACGGCCCTACTTATGAAAAACTTGACAGCCATCACCCGCCAAAAAAAAGAAACCTGAAAATTAACCATGGAAAAGGGCGCCATTTTTTCAGGTTCCAGGGGTGAGGGATGGAAATGTAAATTAAAATAAACCTGGCGCCATCTGATTTTGGCTCCCAAATGGGAATTTCCTTTTGTTGATTGTTATTGCGGGAGAGAATGATAATGAATGATTGAGTGGTGAGAGTGCATTTGCTCGTCCCACATTATTGATTTTGTTGCTACATCTGAACCGTTTGATTTGGTCAAACCAAAGTCAGACCTTTTTCTTCTTGTGCTGGTGGGTTGCTTGTTAGATTCTTTCCTGAATGTCGTCAACTCATTAGCAAAGCTGCCAAAATTTCCCATAATAATCATAAATCAATTAACATCATTCTTATATCAAATCCCACACATCTAAATCTAATTCTTTATGTATTTATTTTTCTAAAAAATATTATTTATTATATAATTAAATCATATTAAATTACCTTTAAAAATTACAACAATTCATAATTCATAAATAAAATAAATATATTTTGATTTTTAGATGATATGAGATTATTAATATGATCAAAATTATATCCTAAACAACATACACATTTCATATTTATTATATTAATTAAAGTAACGTTTTATGAAAATTTACTTTGATTTTTTAAAGCTTAATTTGTAGTGTATTTAAATTAAATAATTAATTAAAATATTATTTTTATCGAATATTTCAACTTTAAAATGCTATATAAATAATTATCTACTAATAACTAATATATGATACATAATCATAATCAAATAATTATCAATTATTAATAATTAATATTTATTTAAATAATTGATTTTATCGAATAAAAACTTTCAAAATTTTTTACATGATAATATATATGATGTGTGGGCCTTATTTTTATGGTATTTAGTACTATTTTACTAATGTATTTCGTTAACATAGTAAATTTCCATAATCATTAAATAAATTGTTACCAATAAAACATTATTCAAAATAATTATTTAAACCTTCTTAAACTTTTTTTATGAATAATAATTTATGAACATGTTTGAATATCATATATTAATTATTTTTAACACTAAAATTTATTTTAATAATATTACTATTATTTTATTAAGAACAACAATAAAAAAAAAAGAAACATGTGTACCATTTTGATGGTAATAATAAATTCATAAATACATTAATCATAAATTCTAATATATTATTACAGTAATTTTACAATAAAATTTTTTATCTTACGAATCATAATTGTAAAATAAAATCAATAAATATATTATGAAAATATAAAAATATATAAAAATGATATGATTAACAAATTTAAATTAAAAAACATATAAAATAATGTAAAATGAAATAAGAATATTAAATTAATAAAATACATTATAATTAATATAATAAATAATAAAAATATATCACACATTTTAATTGATTTAATAAAATATTCAATTTACTGTATAACGGTCCATCACTATCGAATTCAAATTTTATCGTTGATTTTTTCATTACCCAAAATTAAATGTATGTTTCCTTTTACACTGAACTCGTCAAGTGCTTGCTAAATGCGATAGAGTCCATCACCGGAGGCTGCAGAATCTGATTTTCTCCGGCAACAGGATTTTCTCTTTCCACTGCTGTGATTTGGAGTGGAGGTGATCGTGGCGGGGACGCATAAAGGGCAGAAACTTCAAGTATCTGTCGCCGCAAACTTTCTTGTTGTTTGGATATTCTTTCTGCACGTAATGCAGTTAAGAATAACCCAGCAGCAAGGAATACCGTTGCTAATGATAACACTCCGGCAGCAGAGAATAAGCCTTGTTTGATGATGATACAACTTGGTTTTGGTGTCGACCAATTCTTCAAGTGCCCTGATTCTACGCTCAGCCCTATTAATAGCAAGATTTCGCCAACGGCAAAGCATACCCTGCAGTAAATATTGTACCCGAGTTAACGTAATATCGATCTCGTTTAGGATGGCAATGGGGGGGGATTCCCATTCTCTGGGTGGCAATCTCTTGCGCCCATGACCCCTTAGAAATGTCAAAATGCAAATAAGAAAATATCACATCAACGAAAATGAATTCACGGGATTTCCTATCCCATCTCGCTATTCATTTGTATTCATCTTGGGATTATTTTTTGAATGATTCAAGGAAGAATCTGAGACGGGAAATGGACAAGTCTCGTACCAAGTTGCAACAAAGAAAAATCCTGCTTGCCAGCATAATGTCTTGGCAGGATGGGAACTGGGATCCCCTGTAACTAAAGCTGAAGGAGGTGATTTGCTAATGGCAATCAATATGTATGCATGTTCCACGACCATGGCAACCGCTAGTCCGAAAAATGCAACAGCAGCGCATAACAATGGTGTCTTGCCACTTCCACTGTATATACATTCGTAATTCTCAGCACTTTCTTTACTATTGCTGGCCACCCATGTGACCTGCAAAAAACCAAATAGATAGTCATTGTATCCTTTAAAGTCATTGTATCCTTTAAACTCGCAGAAATGTTGCAATCTAATGGAGTTACCCGAGAACGAGTGGCTTCAGATATGAGACAAAGAACGAAGCACAAAGTGCCACAGAGAATTGTCAGGACTGCCATGAGAACGGCTGTTTTGCTTCCCAGGTCAGTCATTCGGGGACTTGGTGCAAGATCGGCATGTGTGATCGCTTTTGGCATGGTGAAATCCAAATAGAATTGGCCGGTTCGTTCAAGATCAAGAAGAAGAAGAAGGGAAGGAGGAAGACGATTAATTAAAATGAATCATAAACTTGAATTTCATTCATAAAAGAGTAGGAAGAATTGCTTGGAAGAAAGGTTGCTTAAAGGCAAGAGATCCTATGTTCTGGTCTTAAGTGTCAAGCATTCCCATTTCACCGCAGCTTTTAGGCTCCCAAGATTGCCGTCGTCGCTTTCCCTTTCTAGCTTTAAAATGAAAATTTCCTTTTTGTTTCTTCTTTGGCCCAAATTGCTAATAAAATAAAAAGCATAAATTCTCTTCACCAATCCTGATAGCCATATCAGACCTGCCAATCTGCAGGGTTGTTCTGCAAGCCTTGAGAGAAGTTCCTTGTTGTGGTTGTTAATTCTTGCCCCGGCGACAAGCAAGCTGTCGTAACAACACAAAAAGTGCCGGAACACCGCAACACCGGCAGGAGTCTTGTTGAGCATGGTCGCGCATTTAGCAATTCAACATCGACAGGATCTACCTGCTGGAGCAGTAGAAATGAAAAGAAGAACAGAATGGACAAATCAGCATGATGGAGTTTCTGGTGAATTAAAGATACAGAAGCTGTTGAGGAAACAATCACAAGTAGTTGCACACTGTCCATGGAGCCTGGAAATTCATTTGCATTCTGATAAACCTTTTCATTCTTCTCCTCTTCTAATACAGCTTCCTTTGAACTAAAACCATTCTCATTTTTAAATTATAATTCAATTTTACCAGATTATATAAATTATTTTATATTTTATAATCAAATAATAAAATTATTTAAATTTTATAAATTAATTAGTTTAATAAAAGAATTGGATTAGTTCAATATTATAATCAATTTTATATTCTAATTTATAATCAAACATCATTACAAATAATTAATTATAAATTATTCATTGACTATTCATATTCGTATTCAAATTGAAATTTAATTAATATAATTACAAAAATAAGTTTATTTTTTTCAACTTAATTACTTATCTCTGATTGTCGTGTTCCTTGATTCAAATTCTCAAGTTTCCCATGCTCCGAAAACTGCACACAAGATCACATACTGCCTTATCCAACACTTGCCACGTGTACCTGCACGAGTGAATCCTCTCCGAATTGCCACGTTTCACTCAGTGGATTCAACATTCACGATGATTACACGAACTACAAGGTAACGCTATCATTGACCAGGCAAATTTTTTTGAAATCTCTCCCTCTTCAAAAAACGAGACGTTGGAGCTTTTTTTTATAATAACTCAAACAAATAATTAAAAAAATAAAAAAAATTTAATTTTTTTCCCCAAAAAACTGTATGATCTCCGAAACAAGAACTGCGTCTCCATTTAATGCATTTGAACTGCCCCAAACACACAATCACTCGCTCAAGTCTGCTTCTTCGATCACTTCTTCTTCTTCCCTTTCGATGTTTCCTCTGTAATTTTATCAGCAATTCTGCAGAAAATTATGTCTAATTTCTAGCATTCTTCAATCTGTTTGTCATTGGAATGGGTATCCCTAATTCGGTTTTGTTTATTGGAGTACCAACGGCAGGATTAGTGAATTTTTTTTTTTTGCAATTCATAGGACTTTGATTGGTTCTTCAAGCGTGATTTTCTCTCTCTCTAGATGTAAGTTACTGTTTCCTTTTTGAATTGGATGAGTATGATCTTTTTATGCTTTTTATTTTTCTTTAGTCTTTTTTTTTTCTAACTTTTAGATTGTTCTATCTTTTTGGTTAACATTTGTCGCTTTGGAATCATTTTGAACAAAATGTATATTATCTTTCCCTGGTATGTAGAAAAATCGCGAGCCAATCATATTAATTATTGAATCCGAGTCAAATCAAAGATCATACATTTAGGACAGACCAGGATGTTCAGATGGTAGGAGTAGGAGTATGGACTTGAAATCGACTGAGAAGGAATCTTTTGGATTAGAAATATTGGTCTTAAACCACGGTGGTAGCTAATGTTGAGCTACATCTCTGTGTAGGTGGTTTTGTACAGGTATAGAGGTTAAGGATTATAGTCATAGGAAATCCCATGATGATGGTTTTGCTGATTGATGACCTGCTATAGAGTAAGGTGGCCGTGCCTATGCTACTACCAGTGGTTGGTTTTGATTTTATGGGTGTTTTTGGTCTATACTATTTGATTCGATTCTTGTTATCTCGCTGACATTGAACTGTTTTCTCTAAAGAATTCCAGTTTGGGATTAAATGTTTGAGGTTTCGCTGTGGAAGTTTACTGTCAATGGCACTGGTTACATCGGATCTATTGATAAACATGCATATTGAACTGTTTAATATGATTTGGATTTTTTTTTGTAGCTGATTCAAATTGTATTTTGCTCTTATCTCTGCTGCAGATGCATAGAGCTCATTCCTCTTCTCATTTTATTCACTCTTAGTTCAAACATTGATTTTACAACATGGGGGGTGAGAAACACGGCTCAAGAAATGGAGGAGGTTACGTTGGTGGATTCTTTCAACTCTTTGATTGGACTGCAAAATCCCGGAAGAAGTTATTCTCAAGCAAGTCGGACTTGCCAGGTATTAGTTTCTTCTGTATGCTTATAATATTAATAACAACTGCGTATTCCTTGCCTCTTCCATGATTGATTATGTTTTTACATTCTAAAACCAGTGCGTCCAAAACAAGGAAAGAGAAGTGATGGGGTTTTGCCAATGAATCGGCTAAATCTGGTCAGTTGTTTTGCCAATTGTTTATCATATGTTCTTATTTAATTTTTCTATTAGGTGGTTTCTTCTAAGACACCTTTGGTAGTATTTGCAGATGGACGAGGATGAAAATGCAGCAGGATCAAGTATTAGAGGGAGTAGTGATTATAGTTGTGCTTCATCTGTAACAGACGATGATGGATGTGGTGCCAAGCCCCCCGGAGTAGTTGCCAGACTAATGGGATTAGATTCTATGCCAACTACCAGTTTTACCGAGCCCAACTCTTCCCCATTTTTTGATACCCAATCCCTTAGGGAGGCTTCTCAGCGCAGAAAGCACATTGAATATTATGGTGACCCTCAAATCATGTATTCTGCAAATTTTCTAAGTAAGGAGTGCCCTCCTCAGAATTTTCTGTACTCGAGGCCTCAGAAGGTGTTAAGTAGACCTATTGAAAAGTTCCAAACTGAAGTTCTGCCTCCAAAATCGGCCAAGTCTATTCCAGTTACACACCATAAACTTTTATCTCCTATCAAAAGTCCTGGTTTCATTCCTAGTAAAACTGCTGCTCACATAATGGAGGCTGCAGCAAGAATCATTGAACCTAGCTCACAATCTACTGCCAAGATCAAAATCTCAACGGGCGGGTCTTCTTCAGTACCCTTGAAAGTTCAGGATCTTAAAGAAAAACTGGAAGGTGCACGGAGAAAACCACTTGCTGGGTCCTCTTCAATACATCTGAAAACTCGAGATCTAAAAGAGAAAGTAGAAGCTCCCAATAAAACATCCAGGCTTGCTGAGACTTCTCGAAGACCTGTTGAATCAAATGCGACCAATTATCTTAAGGGGCAGCCTCTGAACAAAAGCTGGAATGGATCAGTAGAAGCATCTTTCACGCCTTTGCCTGAGGCCGAAGAAGGTCCTTCTGATCTAAAGAATAAGGGAAAATCTATCTCTCTTGCAATCCAAGCAAAGGCCAACGTTCAAAAAAGAGAAGGCTTGAGTTCAAGTGGCGGTAGAGGCTTGGTGGGCCAGAAAGACCAGAGTGAGCCTATGTCAAGCCAGACATTCAGGAGCCAACCAAATATCCGAAAGAGTTTGCCAAAAAAATCTGTTAATAATAATGGTGTTACTATTCTCAAGCAAAATAACCAGAAGCAAAATTGCCCTGTGGATAGAGACAAATCTTCAAAGCCAGCAGTTTCCAACTCACGGGGTAGAAAGAATGTTACTGGGACTTCTTCTGCACGGCAAAAGATATCAGATAAAACTGTTGGCCACAAAACTGGAAGCAGGAAGTTAAGCTCAGATGTAACGGACAATGAAGTTGGGTGTTCAAGTTACAGTACCAAACATATCCCTAGGAAGAAGAGAAATATAGACAGGACCTTACATGGTGAGAATAATCGGGCAGTCAGTAACTTGCCAATTGACATAAACCAGAAGGACGTTGGTTCAAGTCTAATCTTTGACAGGAACTTGAGTTGGGCAGAAGAAAGCAAAAGGAAAGGAATGGATGTTGTTTCGTTCACATTTACAGCTCCCTTGACAAGATCTATACCTGGATATGAAAAAGCTAGTCAGCTTGCACAGAAAAATAGTGGTGCTTGCACAGATAGTCGAGGCAAGAGGTTGTTGCTTGACACCGATAGTATGAAGCTATCTTCAATGGGATACAATGTCATAGGAGGGGATGCTTTGAGTAATCTTTTGGAACAAAAGTTGAGAGAATTAACCAGAAGTGTAGAGTCTTCTAGCCGAAATTGTGCTGAAGATGAATCAGCCTTGACTCCATCATTTTTGCAAGATCTAACGCCATCTATGGATTCAAAAGGAAATGCTCCAAGGCTACATGATAACAGAAATCAAAACATGCTGAGCTTAGATAAATCAGTCAGCAACTATGTATCTGGTGCATTCTCAGCTGATCCTGCAGATCTCAGATTGAAACACTTGTTTCAGGTGCGCATACTCTGAAGTTTCCTATACCAAAGCAAACTTTTCATTGTTTTATTTTGAAACTTGTGATGCTTAACATATTATTTGTGTAGCGGTAGCTGATGACTGCTTAAGAGTACACTTCTATTTTCTATTTTCACTGTCCTTTTTTCCTCTTTCATTAATCTTCCATTTGACTCACTAGTGGAACACTACGTAAATCAATTAGACGAGTTCAATGTCCCATTGCTAAGTTATCAATTATTTGCTTTTCTCAGGCTCCTGTACGATTTTTGTTTGTAGTGCGTTTAAAATAGGTCACGGCCACTCTGCACAATTGAAGAGTGTGCTATCGATTATAGATCTTGTTAAGTTTTCAAAGATCATTTTTCTGTTTTGGTTTTAGATTGTCAAGCCTTCTGCCCTTTTACCCCATGAACAATGCTTATTTAAATTTACAAATTAGGACAAAATTCTTTGGTTCGTCCATTTTGCATCATCTCCTCAACCCTCTTCTTGTCTTTTCTTATTCATTCCTTTTTTTTAGGATCAGAAGAAAATGTTTTGATATCTAAATACGATAGTAGATCAAGTAATTGGATCAACTGTGACTTGCTTTAGAAGTTAATGCTTTATATGCTCAACGATATCATGCCTAGAGTAAATGGGTTGACTGTGACATGATAGGGAGTTGATGAGATGGAAGAGTCCAGCAGCAAATCTAATGATTCTGGAAAGCTGCTTGATTGTAGACGTGGTCCCAGTCCGGTATCTGTCCTTGAAACTTCCTTTTCGACTGATAGCAGCAGCTCTTTAGACACAGATTATAGCAGTAATGAAGGTATAGTCTATTATCCTTTTATTTTCTTTGATGTTAATTGTGAGTCATCTTTTATCTGGTTAGTATGTGATGTCAAGTAGCGAGCAATGTAGTTGCAGGTAGCAAGCAAGGTTCATTAATTCAAGCTCAGGAAATTTACGGTTCCAGCTCTTCAAAGAATCTCCATTATGCTGATGGTGATGTAGATTTATCAGATTCTGCATCTTCAACATGTAATGACATCACAGATAGGAAGCGTGCAAGTACAATATCTATGACAGAATCTATGAAATCTGCCAACTGGGAAACAGAATACGTGCAGCAGATCCTTTGCAATTTGGAATTTATGTTTCAGGACTTCACATTGGGACGTGCCTGTGACATTATAAACCCTCATCTATTCAACCAATTGGAAATTCAGAAGGACGGACTAGTCAACTATGGCATGGAGGATAGGCTAGAGCAGAAGGTTATGTTCGAGTATGTGGGCGAATTCTTGGATGTAAGATGCAGGAGATTTGTGGGTGGCGGATACGAATCATGGAGAAAAGGAGCAACAATGGTGAAACGAAAAGAATGGCTAGCTGAAGAGGTGTTGAAGGAGGTCTCAGCATGGAGAGGCATGGGGGATTGCATGGTGGATGAGCTTCTGGACAAGGACATGAGCAGCCAATATGGAAGATGGCTAGACTTTGAACTTGATGCATTTGCAGTTGGAGCAGAGATTGGAGGCCAAATATACAACACGCTCCTTGACGAGATTGTTGCTGATATCTTTGGGCGCTGATGCTGTTTCTACATCAGGGGCTTTATCAGTTCTTTTCACCCCCAGTTAATTTTATTCCCCTGAAGTATATATATAATGTGCTACTTGAGACTGTTTATCGAAGAGATTCTTATGTCGGAAATAGTGATTTTATTATTAATTCAGAGGTTTTCTTTATCAACTTTTGCTTATGATAAAAACTGAAAAAAAAAAAAAACTCGACAGCAACAACTGTGTTATGATCGATTCTGAACTGTTTAAAAGAATGAAGATACTATATTTCTAATCAAATTTCAAGTCTAAATGCACAGTTGAATTTACATGTTATGTATATATGTGTACTTATGAAGACAATGCTTTTAAATAATTCGAGGTAAATAAGGTAAACTCACCGAAGATCAACAACATCAAACTTTAATTTGGAATTCATAAAGACGTGAGAACAGTGCTCATAAATGGGTGCTCCGTCTAATGGCTCTTCATGGGGATGAAAGCCCCTCTCCTGGCAATTCCGAATCACCGATACACCGCCAGGATCCGACAAGTGAAATATGCCATGTGGGCTGCATTAAGTCAATGGGTAAAGTTAGCAGGATGACCTTATTAATTATCACCATTCAACCTCATAATACAACCAAGGCATTGCTGTGCTTCAAGCTAAGTTATTGAATGGCATCATTGCTGATAAGGAAATTCCTTCAGTTCACCAGGGAGCATAAATCATAGGAAATTCCACCTCATAATTACACTTGCACGCTCATTTGCTCAACTTGTTATGTCATATAAATTGATGCGATCATTCGGGGAAGAGATAAAGAGAAGAAAAGGTACAAAGAGAGGGAGAGAGTTTACCTTGATGCATCAGTAGGGGCCATGACAATCGCAATTGCTTCAGGTAACATAATCTGAGATCAGAAAGTAGAAAGGTTTCTAAGACAAATGTAAACTACAATATGATGATAGAATACCACAAGAGGAACAGGTAACAAAGATCTTTGTCTGTAGTTAAATGTATCACCAACACTTATTGAAATATTAATAGGTGAAACGGTCGTGTACTTTAAGAGCTAAATCGTTTTCAGTTCAAGAAGTTAAAAGTTTTCAGAGGCAGATGGAGGACCAGTTCCCCGAAGACAAGTTCACTAAACCAGGGTGGGCAAAATAGTAAACAAGGACAGAAAGTTGGAAACAAATTATAAAAATTAATGCTACAAAAAATATGATACAATGAAATTGCAAATTTGTTAGATCAAAGAGAATATGAGCATGCACCCAACAGTTGATGCGGTGATCTCATAAAAGACAAAGCATGCCATTGAGAACAGCAAAAACAGCATATGTAATAACCAAATGAGAAAGGGAAAGATATGGATGCTGGTTATTGTTACCTGGTATGAGTAATGAGTGTGAAGATCAACTGAAGACATGAAACACGTCTGTGATGGATGTGTCTGAAAGAAAATGGAAGAAACAGATAATTAATGAATTAAATTGGAATCATAAAAGCAGGTGCTGCCAAAAAAGTGTACCTAATTATATCATTTGTATCCATCAAGAGGGAAACAATAAAATGTAAATTTGCTTGATATTTAGTCATAGGAAATATAACAACTTGCAATATAAACAGATGGTATAAATCCACCATGATGGCTACATAGATGCTTACATGAATCCACCCAAGAGGAAAGAGAGCCCGATTGTCTTGAACTTCAAATATTTCTTCTTCATTTAATGTCTGACACTGAACATTTGCAAGTGTTTGAAGAAAATAATTGATTTAACATACACAAAGCAAAATCACTAACAAAATAATAACAGTATCTGAATGAGATCTTCAAGTTAAATACATAAATCAGGCAGCTATTTCCAGCATTATGTAAATTAATCGTTTAAGTTAAATTAGTTTGCATTTCAAAACTTGAGGAGGAAGAGGGCTGCCAATTAAATCCTTTGAATTGGTTAGCAGTTAGCACCAACACATTTCACCCCTGAAATAGAAATAACTAATAATCTTTTCCAGTAATTCATTGCTTCAGGGCAATGAACCTAGAGCTATGAGCATGAAAAATTGACAAAGCATTATGAGAACAAATGATGTCAAACTTAGAATTTAGAAGGCAAAAGATGCATAAATCGAGAAGAAATTATCATACTGTAAATTCACTTGAAAAGGCAAAAGAGAACACAAATTAAGAAAAAAGTGTTATCATACCGAATCTGAAGTTGACTCTTGCTTTGGGATTACAAGTGTAGTAATGTGGAAGACCCTATTTTTCTGCCATGCACAAAATATAAACTATAAGAAATCATGCAGAATGGCAAGCTCAGAAAACAAAAGGATGGCCATTTTTCTGAACTTCTATTACAGTTTCACTTACCAGTGAACCAGCCAGAATGCCGCATGTTTCCAAATTTTTCTGTGTGTTTGCACAAGCCAATCTCAAGAAGTCTTCCATCAAATTTACAGGCTGGAATTTATTTATCAAGAATTTTCAGAAACTAGCATCATGATTCAAGGGCAATAAAATTCAATTGACAAATTCTAATGACCAAATGCCACCAAGAATGCATAGGAAAAAATTGTACTCTTAAAACAATGGAAAAGGCATATGGCACATACAACGTGTAAATGTTGATAGGAATTAGAGCTTGGGATATCATCATGAGATGTTTTTGCTGGTCCAGGTCTTGGATCTGCAACTCTAGATGGAGGAATTGGAGAATAATTTTGCTGAACTTGAGCAAGCACTGGAGGGGGAGAGGGTTGCCTAATGCTAACAAACTGGAAAGGATCTTCTCTTGCTTCATGAATTAATGCAGGAATTGACTCTTCTAGAGGACGTGACCACCTCCCATCATCTAAAGAGAGCACAGATCCCATTGTTGAGCCAACTCCCCCAGAATCACTATCATTTACTGCAATATCATATAGTCTAGGCTGATCCAGACTATATAACGTGAAACAGAGAACTTTATAAGGTTCCACTTAGAGAGAGAATTGGAAAGTATCATGGATCAGTCATTAGTTTCATCACAAAACTTCTGACTTAAAAAGGACTCCAAAGAACACAAGAAGAATATCTAGAAAAGAATAACAAAAGTATCATACAAATGGTCACCTTGCACTTTCACAAGAGGCTAAATCAGCAGAACTTGGATATTGAGCCTGTATCAACCAATTTAACAGATGAATCTATGTAAGAATTTTGCTTTTACTGCCCAAAAGAGCACTGAATGAAAGAGTATGAGGATAGGATTAAAAACAGACAAAAGATTTGCCTTTATCTCTGCTGTAGGACCTTGCCACCGACCCTGAAGACCAGTAGGGCCTAAGAATGAGTGTCTAGACAAAGTCTCTTGCTTGGGACGAGGTAAACTAACAGACCTGCACGTATTGAGAAACTATGTCATTCTTACAAAATCCTGCAAGCTGAAGCATATATGTCATATGAAATGATGAAGGATGTTCTAATGATTGATGAACCAGGATTTTCTGGATGAAGAAATTCAAATTTTCGCTCTCACACAACAAAATGCCAACTGAAGTTAAGACTCCAGAAAAAGGCACTTGATAGAAGGATATGATGTGGATTATAGGAAATAAAAGGGTCAGATCAGATCTGGGGCAGGAAGTGAAGGGTTCGTGTATAATTAAAATGATTTGAATCTAGAAAACACTGGTTCAGATGCGGTTCACTCACCATCATATTACTTGATATTTGCAAGAAAACTACTTTGCATTACCTCGACTTCATCACATCTCTTTCAAGGACAGAAACAATGTTGATAAGAATGAGAAAACTAGTTTCTACACTTAACAAGTTTATACATCTAATTCCACACTAACTAATTGAGCAAAGAAAGTTAGAAGAAAGTGAAACAGTACTGAAGCATGAAATCAAGAAAACTTTCAGAGAAAGAAACTTGGAATTATGCATCCAAAAGAACTAGGTCACGTAAAAAAATAACTCATTGTAGATTTCATTTCATGTCTCTAATTGATATCTATACTTTCAGAACAATATACTCACAGCTTTTTGAACTGCTTTTCAATTGGCTGAGAATTTGAACGTAGAACTAGAGCATGATTGTTATCACAGTTCCATGAAGACTGAAGTGCCATGGCAGAGGGCTGAAAACACATCAAGAAAAAAGAAAATAACAAACAGCAGCCAGTAATAAAGAGCATGTATAGGTTAATGATCGATGGATAAAGCTTGTATCGGTAAGGCATTCATTTTAAAGTTCGTACATGCTTAACATTGACGTTTGAGCAAGAAATTCTATTAACAGGATATTCTGAAGGATAAGAAGAAGCCTCCGAATCATGTGCCGCCCTTTCTAAGCCATCAAGTTCAAAAACTCGAGTTCTTGCAAAACCTTTGTTGATCTCCTCCACTCGACGTTGAAATTCTGGTTTCAAAGACTCAAGCTCGTCCAATACACCTAACAATCTCTGTGAGAACAAGCAAACACAACACCCTTCAGTACATAGTATGATTGTATTATTTTAAAACAAAGTCAAATCTATCACCGTCTGATAAATAACCAACAATTCAGAATAAATGTTCACCTTTCTATAAGCTGCTCTTTCTTTCGGAAGCAAACTTTGATAATCTTTGTGAAACGGAATAGTTTCAGACACCAAACTGAACCAAAAGAGATTTTAAAAAGTTATTAATTTGATGAGAAAAACATGAAATTGACCAACATCATATAAATTATTCAATTAAACAAGAGTTAGAGTAAATTCACCTGGAAAACCTGAGAAGTATAATATACAAATCTACTATATTGTTTTCTTCTCTGTATATATTGGCCTGTTCAACATCAAAAGTGAAAGTCTAGCAATCAATACAAAAATCCTAATTTCATTAACGTCGCATCTACAATTGACTAGCATCTCGTAATCAAATTGCAATTCAAATGATAAATTAGAGATGATAAACAATACTAAGCAAAAAAGAGAAGGAAAAACCTGTCTAAGGAGATTATCAGCGATCCTGTAATAGTACCGTAGAGAAACTCTATTATCGACTTGAATTTTTCGCGCGATTTCATTCACGTTGATCTTCATTTCTTTCTTTCAAAGAAGGAAAGGAATAATCGGCGACTATAAAACAGCCTATTCTACAAAAACCGATAAGGAGCTACGGTGACGCCAAGTGCCAAAAAAGATCGTCGTTTTACAGAGAAGCTTCTGCTCGTTGTTAGTTTCTCTCTCTTTCCTCGTCTTTTCTGTTTCAGTCATTACACGAAGAAGAGAAAAAAGCAATCAAGCTTTCTCTATTTGGTCCCTTAAATGACTTTATTTGCTATTGAGTCCCTTAATTTACTTGGATAAATTTATATCTTACCCCTTGGATCTTGTTAATTTATTCTTCGAATCCAAATAATTTCGTTTCTTACAAAATTGCCTAAAAGCACAAACCTTTCCTAGACAAATTTTAGACCAAACCAGTTCTTTATATCATACCATTATATAAACTGATCGATCAATATAGTTTTTTTTATTTTCTAAAAAATATTATATGAAATGATTACTTAATATATTTTTTTTTATTTTTGAAAAATGTTAAGTGATTATCAAAGAAATAAATGTAATAAGAAGGTGAATTAAATTGAGCTTTAGCTTAAATAAATTTAATTTATTTATAATTAAACAGGCTCAAACCATATTTTTTAAATATATATTATAATTTATGAGTTTAATAAATATAAATTATAAATTTTATTTTTATTTTTTATTTTAAAAAATAAAAAATTATCAATAATTAAATTAAAAAATATTTGTATAATTATAAATTTATAAATAATATATCTAAAATTAAATTATTTCGTTTATAAGTTTATGCATAAGTTTGTGCATGAGTTTCTTATTAAATCAAGTATTATCTAATTTGACTCATTCATTAAATGAATTATGAGTTAGTGTATGAGTTTCTTATTAAATCGAGTATTATCCAATTTGACTCAATCATTAAATGAATTTTTTAAAATAAATTTAAATAAATTTTTATTAAATCAAACTTCAAATAATTATTGAAATATATTGAAATTCCTCCTACTGTTGGCAACACGTGCGATTTTAGAGTGGTTCAGCCAAACTCTTGCCTACATCCACTTCCTCCTAAGTTTCGACTTAGGATTCCACTAAAATCAATCAATTACAATGAGGATTCTCAACCAAATCCAATACCTCAGTGTTTTCAAGGTTTACACTCTAACCTTTACAATCTGAATCTCACAATCAACTCAAAATACAACTTAATCCCCAATGGATTAAGCACACACTAATCTCACAAAGATAAACCTAATATCTAGGTAGTAGGATTACAAATAATAAAGCTATTGAAGAATTACAAGCTTAAACTTACTTGAAACAGATGAATAATGCTCAAAAGCGAATGCTCTGCAAGTGAATCAATGTTAAGATTGAAAATATGAAAGTTGCAAAGTAAAACTAGCCGTTTAACAGACTTAAAAGTATTTTTTTAAGTCGCGTATGGCCGTACTGTATTGGTACGCCCGTACGGATTCAAAACTATCCATTAGAAATTAGGAGGGAAAGGTCGTACGGTCGTACCATCACTTGGTACGCCCGTACCAAACCAAGTTTCCTGACAAACAATTTTCCTGCGAGCTCGCGTACGGCCGTACCACCAATGGTACACCCGTACCAAAACAGGTTTATTGATAAACCATTTTCCTGCGAGCTCTGGTACGGGCATACCACACAATGGTACGCCCGTACCAAACTCAATGGAACAATACATAGTGTACGGCCAGCCGTATGACCATACCACACAACAAAGCAATTTGGTACGCCCGTACCAACACAAAAACACTTAGAAAAATTACAAATAACTTAAATTGACTCACACGTGACGCAACAATCAAAATCAAGGGTCTAACAATCTCCCCTTTTTGATGTTGGCAATCAATTTAAGTTCAATTTGCATTAAACTTTTGAAATGAAATTTTGACTTAAAAATTTTGGAAATCTCCCCCTTTGTTTTGGAAAACATGTTGTAATGCAATTAGCACCCAAATACAAAGAAAAAGAGATACATAACGAGTCAATACAAATAATTAATGAAACAAGCAAATACCATATCAAATAAGTTGAATAAACATCATGTATACAAAATACATCTAAAAGATGTTTAGTACAATGAAATACCTAAAATAAAATACATACACGAAACACAAGAGAAATAAACATAAACAACTCCACAATTCCTAAAAACATATAATCACTAATATCTCCCCCTATGACAACATCAAAAACGCAAAAGTCACTGTAGGTCCGGAGGAGGAGGTGGACTCGATGGAGGCACGATGAAGGGATCCACCATGACACTGATGGAATGGAGGGTCGCAGAAGTAGAGGTAGCAAACTCATGAAAATCAGCTACGTGCTGATCAAGCCGCTGATCAATAGAATTAATGCGTCGCTCTAGTCCAGCAATAGCAATGGTAAGAGAAGCAAAGTGCTGAGCTAGCAGGTCAGCAAGCATAAGATCAACAAAGGTAGAAGCAGGAACAGGACCAGCAGAAGATGATCCAGCAGAAAAATGTCTGTGACGCTTGCGGCTAAGGGTCACCTGATGTGCAACGTCATCAGTGGTAGGAGCAAACTGGTCTCGCCACTTTACAGGAGTGTCGTCGGGCAGAGAAACCTGCAAGTGTTGAAGAACCTCTATAGCTCACCTGTCGTAGAGGGAAACAGTGTCATTGGGAAGCCCCAATGACTAAAGGTGTCCGAGTCATCTGGAAATGTATGATGAATGTAGGATGAACTCGTCATCAGCAACTTGTTTAAAGAGCATTGAATGCTCAATGAACGATAGATCGAGATTAGGACCACAAGGTCCTGGAGAGGGAGCGGTAGCAGGAAAAGCATGTAGCTCCTGGAAAATGTGATAAATAAGAGGTCTAAAGATAATAGCCTTGCCAGGTTGCTTCTGGACGCCGATCTCGTGAAAAGAGGTCTGAAGCTAGCGCCCAGACTGAATGGGAGTGCCCGTGACCATACAGTAAAGAAAGAGAAGGTCAGGGCTAGTAACAGTGTCATTGGAATCTGACCTCTCGAAGATAAGATAGGAGATTCGTCGATGACAGTAGAATAAGGTGGGAGACTTAAGACAGGAGGCCTTCTGTCGAGAAGTCCAGAAAGCAGTGGGGAGTGCAATGTCACTTCAGAAAGAATTACGGTCATATACCGCGGATTTGGCATTAGCAATGTCGTCAGTGGAAAAGCCAAAAATGGCGTTAAAGTTTGTAGGATATAAAGTGTAATGTCTCCTAAAGAGATGGAAGGAACAAGAAAATGAAGTAGTCAGGGAGAAGGACTGTAAAAACTCAAGAGAAACTGACTGAATATAATGGTTAGGAAGGAAGGCGAAGTCAGACCAATGAACATTGGCTAAATAGCCAAGAACCTCATCCTCCAGTTCGATCTGCCGGAGGGTAGAGTGACAGGCAAAATATGAGTGAGAAAAGATCTTCTCACTCAGAATGGAGGTCCTTACAGTGGAAATAGTGGTAGAGCCACGAGGGCCAGAACCAGGAGGACATGTAGTCTTGACTCTCCGTGAGGAAGAGCCACGACAGTCGACAGGATCAGACATGAGTAAAAATCAGTAAAAATCAGGAAAACAATGAAAAACTGAAATTTTGGAAAATTTTGACAGAATGTTAACATAGTGTAAAAAACTGAAAATTGAAACTTGCACAAAAATTAGTAAAATTTGACACACAGTATCAAAATGATATCCTAAACACTAATCTTTAAAGAACCTAGTGCTAAAAAGGCCTAGAATAAGCAGAAAATTAAGATATTGCAAAAAGGGACTGAAATAAATAATAAAACAGTAAAAACAAAATTAAAACTCAATGAAAAGAGTGAAAAACCAACCAAAATGATGAAAAATAGAGGAGTAAGTCGAATGCCAGAGGTTGGAAGAGGGTTGGAGAGGATTGCAAAAAGAATTTTAGAGGAAATTTGAGTGAAAATGAGGTGAAAACTGAAAAAAAAATGAACTTTTAAAAGCGTTTTTCACGTCGCGTATGGGTATGGCGTACAGTCGTACGAGCCAAAAATGCCTTGAAAAATAGGGTCACATATGGGCGTACGGGCTATACGTACGACCGTACGAGTAACAGACCTTTGAAATTCAGAATCGCGTACGGGCATACCTCCCAGGTGTACGACCGTATGACGAGAACAGAAGAAATTTATACTAAGGACCCGTGCGGGCGTACAAAATTTGGTACGGCCGTATGGAGATAGGTACGGTTGTATCGAAAATGCTTCAGGTTATACCAGAATTGGCAGAATCGAAGGTAAGGACCCGTATGGGTGTACCAACAGTACGTACGGCCGTACGAGGATAAAAAACAGAAAATTTTTAAGAGATTGTATGAAAATTTTGAAAGATTTCCAAGTCCACCATCACACCTATTTCAAAAATGACCCATCAATCATCCCTAATTCATGTTTGATGAAGTTCAATCGTTCTTCACTTAGGGGTTTAGTAAAAATATTGGCCAATTGGTGAGTTGTATAAAATCTAATACAACCTTCCCTTTTTGCATATTATCACGTAGGAAATGATGTTTAATATCTATATGCTTAGTTCTAGAGTGCTGAATGGGATTCTTAGAAAGGTTAATTGCACTAGTGTTATCACACTTAATGGAAGTACAAGAAACATAAACATTGTAATCCCTTAATTGTTGTTGAATCCAAAGAACTTGAGCACAACAACAACTAGCGGATATATACTCAGATTCAGCAGTAGACAAAGACACACAGTTTTGCTTCTTGCTAAACCAAGAAACCAAGCAATTACCTAGAAAATGACAAGTACCAGAGGTGCTTTTCCTATCCAACAAGTTGCCAGCAAAATCAGCATCAGAATAAGCAATTAAATCAAAACAATCATGTTTAGCATACCATAATCCATAATGCAAAGTGCCAATTAGATATTTAAAAATTCTTTTCACTACACTTAAATAGGATTCCCTAGGTGAAGATTGAAATCTAACACACATATAAACAGCAAACATAATATCAGGCCTTGATGCAGTTAGATAAAGTAGGCTACCAATCATACCTCTATACTTCTTTTGGTCGACTAGCTTCCCACTTCATCTAATGATAATTTAGTAGTTGTGCTCATTGGAGTCTTACTAGCTTTAGCATCTTCTAAGCCAAATTTCTTGAGCATCTCTTGAGTGTACTTGAATTGGTTGATGAAGATTCCATCTTCACATTGTTTAACTTGAAGACCAAGGAAATACTTCAACTCACCCATCATGCTCATTTCAAATTCTCCCTGCATACACTCAGAGAACTCCTTGCACAATTTTTCATTAGTAGCACCAAATATTATGTCATCAACATAAATTTGCACAAGAAGAATGTCATGCTTGTAATGTTT
>CANYBF011381858.1:0-12405 GCA_948192965.1 Dalechampia spathulata | reverse complement strand
ATTTGTATAGCTTTTGGTGGTGTATTGTACACACGCACTTATTGTCTAACAGGTTTTATTTTAATGAAATACGGTATTGCCTGTAATGTATAGTGTTGTGTGTATGTTCATTGATCCCGGGTTATGTATGTGCATCACGTTGTTTCTGCAGCACAACCACCATTAGGCTTAGAACGGGTCCCCATACGACGTCGCATATTGTATCCCTGGCGGTGCAGGCACTGGCCTTCTTCTGGGGGCTGCTGTCTGTGTCGTGGGAGCATGTCCTCCTGGGTATGGGCCGGGTGTGACAAAACTACAAAACAAGATCAAGCTTTCCATCACCTCAAATAACTCCAAAATGATGCCTTAGTACTCGCTCTTCCCAATTTTAACCTACCTTTTATGCTAAAATGCAATGTTGGTACTCAAGCATTAGGACTATCTTACTCCAACAAAGCAAACCACTTGTTTTGATGTGAAACCCATTAGGATAATGAAACAATCATTTGTCTACTTATGAATATGAACTACTTACTATAATCTTCATTGTTTCCAAGTGGTGACATTACCTTGAGTCTAAACACTTCATAATCAGCATTGATTATCAAAGCATCAAGTATTTATTAGAATAGTGCCTTCACACATTCATTTATTAGAAAGGCATTATCAAGCTCCTTGGGTTGGAATACTCCATCCACTATATAAAAAAAAAGGAGTCAAGAATAGGTGATTGATGTTATATCTCGATAGTCAGAAGGTGTTCACATCAATCATCTTAGTCTTTCTTTTCTTGTTCCTACTTGGTTATAGGAAGTTATGGCTTCATATCAAGGTGATACTTTTGCATCTTAATTGATTGCTACCTTATTTGTTCAACCTTTAAATTCTTGATGGTCCTTATATAGTGGGATTTTGAAATTCAAAAGCATAATTTATATTGGGGAGGCCATTTCACTTCATTGAATGACACTCCAAAAATGTCATAATGGTGCTCTTAAAGGTCAATCTAGCATATCGCCATAATCCAATGTATTCACCATCATTTTTACTAGCTAAAATTAAAGCTCTCTGTGGAGAATTGGATTCATAACTATGATGTTTACCAAAGATGTAAACCAAAGCATTGTGTGAGCCCTAGGTTATTATAGTCATTGCTAGCAGCTCAACATGCATGGAACCACATTCCAATGGACTTTATTAAAAAATTGCCCAAATCTCAAAGCTTTAATATTATTCGGGTTATCATGGATTGATTTACCATATTTGATCACTTTATTTCTTTAAAACATCTTTTTTTTCTATAGCTACCTTGGTTGAGGTTTACTTTACTCAACTTTTTAAATTGTATGTGCTTCTATTACTACTATATTTGATCGCGATAAGCTTTTCACTAGTATCTTCTAATGAGCATTAATGAGAGAGATGGGAACAACACTTCAATTGAGCTTAGCATACCACCTATAAACCAATGGTCAGATAACATTTGAACTAATATTTTGAAGCTTATTTCCATTGTATGACCTTCCATTACCCTTCTAACTAGTCTAAATGAATTTTTCTTTCTCAATTTTGGTACAATATAAGTTATCACAATGCAATAAAAATGAGTCCCTGTTAGGCTTTATAAGGAACTAAACCTTTATTCATAACCTTGCTTCTCTTGATTTTTCAATAGCAGCTATTAAGATGTTATTAGAATAGCATCAAGCAATGAATATTTACCTACAACATCAGCTAGTTAGTGCTTGTAATTGCATGGAACAACAATTGATAAATAATGCAACAAACATAAATTTCAAGTTTCAAATAGGTCTATTTGAATTGTAGCCTTATCACTAGAAATCTTTATCTTCTCGACCCTCTTTAAAGCTCTTTACTTGCTATTTTGGTCCCTTCTAGGTGATTGCTAAAGTTGGGTAGGTCATTTACAAATTAGCATTGCCTCCTTATTATCCAATTCATCATGTTTCACATTTCACTCTTAAAGAAGTTTGTGGATCCTTGCACTATTGCTTAGCAAACTATTCCTCCTTGATGGCTAGATTTCTATTTCTCCAGAAAAGGTCATCAATACTAACACCATTATCCAGGAGAATGTCATTGTCCCTTCGTTGTTAATTAAATGGTTCCATTACCCTACTATTGTTTCAACTTGGGAGGATGCTTCTTTCATCGCACAATAATTTCCTAACTTTTCTCATTCTTGAGGACAAAAATGTTTTAAAGGAGAAAGATTTATTGCATACCAACGAAAATATAGAAAGAAAAATGGTTGAATTCCACTTATTTTATATGCAATTTAGTTACAAGAATCAACTTTATTTAGTGAGAAGTTACTATTCTATTATAGATTTTTGTAACTATAAATAATTTATTTTGTACAAGTGGAAAGAACATGAATACATAGTATTAATTTTCCCTTCCTTTAGCTCTCTTCTCTAATTCTTTTTTGTCAAATTCTATCCTTATGATCTTTTATATTTTCTTCTGCTATAATTTTTGATACATATGTCAATTAATTGACCTTACTGAATTTCAAACGATAATTGACCTTTGAGCCATATACAAACCAACCATCATGAATTAAATCATACTTGTTTTAAAATAATATTATATTATAATTAGGATAATAATTTTATCATTAATAGTTTTCCCTAACCGTGAAAACCAAAAATTAAGAGAATTTTTTCTGAGTTGTGCTTATAATATATGTTTATAAGTTAAAGAAATAAATGGAGACAACTTACTATTTTATTTTAAAAATTTTATTAAACATTTTTGTTATATTCTCTTTTTTTTTCTTACTTGTTTATCTTATTCAATCACATTTATTTTTAAGGGTCTAAATATCGTATAGCTTAAACAAAATTATAAATTTTTAAGTGACTTTGATTGTTATTTTTTATATATAAATTTTAAATATTATATTTCAAATATACTTCAACAATTAAAAATTTATAAATTCCATGAAATATTGCATGCAATATAATTATAGCAAACCGATTAATACGTTAGTCCTCATTTTAATAATAATTTTCTTTAATATCATTTTTAACCAAGAGAATCATATTTACCATTTACTTGTAAATTTCTTAAACGAAATAATTCAAAATTAAGTTACAAAAACAACATTTAAGCTAATTTTCAATGGCTAAATCTAAAATGAATGAGGTAAATATTAAATTATAAACAGATATACTTGAATTTTATGTCAAGAACATATCATATTAACAGTAGAGTAACTTGGCATATGCTGCTGATCCACATTCCATAAATCCAATCACTGCCCCTAAACTCCCTCGAAAGAAGACAATAATAATCTTCATAGTTGCTCAGCTAAGCAGCCCCGAAAGATGGAACAAACCATGCAATACCGTACAAACCCGAGTATAAAAAAAACAACCGAACCAATCTGCAAGGCAGTTAAAGCAGAAGAACAAGCAACAAAATCTTATCATACAATGAAAATTTTTCTTCATGTTCTCTCAGTCCGAGTAAAATTATACTAACCAAAAGGATACATTTCCAAAAGAACAATTTGCTAAATATCGAAAACAAAATTGGAAACTAGTAAAAAAGAAAGATATCTTAGGATGCAGCCTCTTTCTTCAGCTTTGCAAGCTCTTGCCGGATCAATCCACCCCTCTGCAATAATGCGCAAGTTTTCGTAAGAATGTTGGTCATATGAATCAAGGCTACCACTATGATTGAAAACTAAACTAGAATACCTCCCTGACCATGAACAAATACCATGCCTGATGCACAAAAAACAATCCAAACATCAAGCAAAGAGTACTGTGGATGACTAACCTTGATCTTAGCCAACATCAACTTGAACCTGTCAAAATCATTTAGAGCTGCCCTTCTCTTCTGGACAATCAGCTTCCTGCCCCAAGAGCTATTCTCCCACTTGTTCTGTACATCTGTTAGGTTGGAAGAAAAATACAAGAAATTATTCATCAGCTTATTTTCCTTAAACAGAGCACTTTCCAGCAGACCAAACTAACCAGCCTTCTCCATAGCTTCAATAAGATTCTTCTTCTTTGGAACCCTATTAATGTCAATCTTGATGTCGGTGAGTTGAAGCCTCTTGAAATTCATTTGGCTCCTAACCATATCTGGAGCATCAACTAGAGCCTGTCACAACCACTCAGACAAATTCTTAACAAAAATAATAAATAAATTAAACATGGCATGCAATACATATTCAATTCAACTCAGCTAAACTAAGCCTTAATCCCATTATAATAACAAAGTTTATCTCGATGCAATGCAAAAGGATACATATATTCATTTCACAATTATTAATTTAGCAGAACACATACAAAAATACAAACTTCACATTACCATACAATATACAGTTCCTTAACTATTAACTAATAATTAGCTTACTATTTAATTGTTTTCTTTCTTGTTGTTTTTGTGCAGTTGTTGTGAATGTACATAAAAATAACGATCAACCAGCACTGATTCCGATAGCAAATTATAGAATTACTCCAACCCAAGTTATGACATATATCGATGTAGGCAATAGTTGCTAGCTAAAGCACAAATTGTTCAAAAGAAATTGACAAGTAAGAGCATACTCGGTTCTGGTCAATGACGTCAACGATAACGACGAGCTTTCCATAGTCCTTGCCGTAGTTAACAAGTGCTACCCTACCGATCTCAACATATCGCTTGAACGGCTGCAAAGAAATTAAAATCGGTACCAACATTTAAAACAATTACGAGATATTCTAACAGCATATATGCGACATCGTTTACCATAGAGCAATGGATGACTACTCACCATTTTGGTCAGGTGTAAGTGGAAGCAGACGGAGACTCGGACAGAGGGTAGGGGAAGAGGAAGCCTAGAAGAGGGGTTAGGGTTTGTAATTTTATAGAGAGTGCAGATCTTTGGGTTTGTAATTTTACGGAGACTCGGACAGAGGGCAGAGCTTTGGGCCGTCAGATCTTTTCTCTCTTTATTTTAAGGGCTTTTAACAAAAATCCGTCCCGTGAAACTTCTCCTTTCAAGCGTGCCGAGTTTTAGAAAAAACATCATATCACGATATTTAAAAATCTCAGGATATATTATTAAATAAATTTTATATGTTAATGAAAAAAATCTGATTTTTTTTATAAAAATAGTACAATTTATATTATAAGAATAAATGAAGTTTTATCTTATTAGAATATATACTGTAAAAATAATTTATATATCTATTAAAAAATTTTACTTCTAAATTATATAAATTATTCTTAATTATTAAATGATTATTTTACATTGTTATTAACTATAGCTTCTTTATATTTCAAAATTTTTTCATTTTTAACATTCGTCATTATCTTCTTAATAATAGTTTGATTTTTTTCATTTTTTCTTTCTTTACTATTCAATAAATTAAATCTTATTTTCTTTAATTAAAGTATTAATTACAACAATTATAAATAATCGTTATTCTTCTTCATTCTATGTTTATGTCCTTTGATTTTTAAATATTTGTGTTTTTTATATAACGTATTACCTTCTTTTTTCGTCTTTGCTTTTCTTTGTATACTCTATATTTTTTAAAAAAAATTATGATAAAAATAATTGAGTTTCAATAAATATTTTGTAGTCATTTAATAAAAAAATAAGTAAACTATTTATAATTTTTTTATTGAATTAGTTAAATATGTAATTGTTAGAGTGAATCTTTTAATATTAGCATCTTTGTTGGATAGCAGCTTATGATATAATTGTACCATGTATTGATATGATTGTACTATACCTTTATGCTCAAAGTTCAGTTTGCCTATATAGTACGGTCATACAAGGTCCATGTATGGTCCTACCATTCATTTAGCATGAAGTCCTTTTGGATAAAATTCAAATGTTTCGCAGTAGTTAGTGGTATGATCATACCACCCTTAACACGAATGTACCATTATCTAATGAAACTTGGTTCATATCTTGACTAAATTGTGGTATTTTAGGCAATAAGTGATCCTACGATCGAACTCCCTTATATATGATTGTACCATATTTTATTATACCCGTATGACTTTAGGTACGATCATACATCACCTGTAGACTAGGTTTTTGTAGACATCTAAAAATAGTTTGTAACGGCTATTATTGCATTGAATAACAGATCTTTGAAGAGAGAGGAATATTTTTTGTTAGAGATTGTTCCTGACAAATAAGTAATTTGATTCTTGCTAATTAATTATTCAATCCTTTTCATTCTTGAACCATTATAAATCATGTTGTCATTTATGGAATTTCACTTGGTATCAGAGTTTGTGCTCAATATTCACTCAATAATTAATCTTCTTAGAGCTAAAGATCATGACAATACAAACCCTAAAGAGTCAATTCTACACAAGACCTTATTTCTTTGATGGAACCAACTATCCTTAATAGATGTATAAGATTGAGGTATTTCTCGAAAGTGATGATATAGTGTGGGGGAACTTTCATCAGGATCTAGAGTGAATCTTGCAACATACAACATTAAGTGCTCACTTAAAATGAAGAGCAGACTTCCCGAGGGGCTCCCTCGAAGATAATATGAACTCACATGAAATAGTAAAATGGAGTTGCCACTAGATGGTTCTGAAAAATGGTTCAATCGATCCATAACATGAGTGCTAGTTAAACTCTTTAGAGATACATTTAGGTGGTGAAAATATATTCATTTTAGAGTTTCATATTTGCAATTTTACCATTATTAAGTAGTCAATTATCCTAAATAGGTGTATTGATATTCATAAGCATGAATAAAATCATACAATATAATATAGCAACATGTATAGCATGGCAGCATATAGAAAATCATAGCAACAAATAATGGAATGACTCATAGAAAGGGATTAGATAGATAGGACGCATATGCATAATTAAGAAAAACATACACGTAGAGGGAATACAAATAAAATAGAGGCTTATTCTAAGCTTTATTGATACAAAAATATGCATTAAGTAATATCTCATCCACTTCGGTAAGCAAACCGAAAATAATGGCCCCATGTAGTATGAGTTAAAAATGCACGATTTGAAATGCACAATTAATAAAAAAAATACAATCAATACTTTTTAGGTAGAAATGATGATTTAAGGACTCAAATTAATTAATCCAAGTTATGTACGAGCTTAAATTTATGTCTAAAGTTCATCATACGTAATGAATTTTCATTCATGTTTAATAAAATTTACACAAATCATATTATGTGAATATCATAAAAATGAAAGCAAACTTTTAAAAACATTCTAGAAAGTCATTTGGACTTAATTCACTTTTAATCATCCATAATTGCATGAAAATCAATTTAATTGACATTAAAATCAAATTAAGTTGAAAAATCAATTTTTGAGCAAAAATTGAAAAGAATTGTTCATGGGAACAATGAGAAGAAAAATCTTAAAATGATTTAGCATCATTTAAGAATTAAATAACATTCAATCTCATCCCCAATCATATCAATTAAGATTAAAACTTAATTAAATTGCATTTAATTAGAAAATAAATGGAGAAGAATTAATTTCTAAGCAAAAATCAAACAATAGATCATGAGAAATGAATTAGAATACTCCAAAATCATTAAGAATCATTTAGAGATTAATTAAACATCCAAATCAAAGCTCAATCACATCAATTTGCAATAAAATCCAATTAAAAATAGCATTTAATTTTATAAAAATAATTTTTAAGCAAAACCCATCAATATTTAACAATTTTTGATCATTTAGATTATTGTGAAGTCATAAATGTTATTAATACCTTTTGGTTAATAGAAAAATCAAGCAAATTTTGAAGAAAAATGAAGATTTTTGAAAAAACTAAGCATGATGTATGTGACATATCACTATACATGGACCACATATTATATTGAAATTGGACATGTGCACCACATATAGCAATATGTGCACTGTATGTTTATTTCCTGACAAAATAAAAATGATTATTTTTGGCAAAATATAAAAATAACAAAGTATATAATTGTTACAAATCATATAAAGTTATAAGAGGACTCTAATGTTATTGTAACATTCAAAACTCAATTAAGAGCAATTAAAATCGTAAAACTCATGACAATAATCAAAGAAAATGAAAAGAAGAGAAAAGGAAACAACCTACTAACCACTCATAAATGCAAATATCATCTTAATCTCAATTTTAGTTAATAGAAAAAGGATTTAGTGAAGTTAATTAATCTCTAATCATTTAATTAAAGTGCTTAATTATATGATTAATTAGTTTAGGAAAGAGTTTGGTAGAGTTTTTTTCTATTTTACTAAATTCATATCCTTTTTCAACAAATACCTAAAAGATTAGAAGAAGGGAGTAGGCGAGCTAAAAATGCATTAGCAATATGAGATTTCTAGATTTTGAAGGTGATGTATGCTATATGTCACTATACTCATGCCATAAAGTACATAGAAATCTAATATATGCACTATATGTAGTAGAATGTGCTCTATACATCATAAAATAGAGTGATGTTCATCAGCCACTATGTATACATTGGGATGTGTGTCCTATGTTAGAATGAAAATTCATATCCTAAAAGGTAGGAATAGCATAAGGTGCACCTCACCTAAGCATTGGAGAGGAGCTGCTCACATCATCTAAAATTCAGCAACATATGGAGTGCACAACGATATCCTTAGGCTCATATAAGCCAATAGTCAGTTGTACCATAGGTTAGACATACTTATGAGATGTCAAAACCTTTGTGTTTGACTCAAATTCAAGAATAAAGATTAGTGTTAAGCTGAATCAATGAAAGCCTACGTATGCAGCAGCACACAAGTGAATATTCAAGGTTAACAGTTTATCGCTTGATTAAAATTCATTATAGTATGATACAAGTGGAAGTCAACAAAACGAGACCTAATCACATTGCAAATATTCACCTAAAGGTAGACACATTTAAAATTAATTGTCAAATAACTTATTATAGCACATATTAGTAGGGCATAACACATATTCAATTTATTGTATTTTATTTATTGATTCTATGAAGCCATGCATTTCCTAATTATGATTCAAAACTATTTCACTTTCCTTAGTTTAACATCATTCATTTCCTAACTTCGTGTGAAGCATTCAACACAAACATAATTGCTCTTATACATCCCTTAGTAAATACAACTATGCTTATAAGAGCATATATGAAAAATAATAATAAATATATATATCTATTAGAATTTTTGTAATATTAAAATTTTAAAAATTGAACAATAAATTTTGTAAATAAAAAAATTAGATCATTTATTTAAAATTTTATATATTTATTTTAAAATTTATTATTTTTTTCTTTGAATTTTTATATTTTTTTATGATCATTAGATGATTAGGTGATAATATATAGTGCTCCATAGCAATCAATGCAACAATGATCAAACAATGATAATGGTAGATATGATAAGTAAAGGTTTTTTAATCATAAAAAAGTATAATTAATATTTAAAAAAAATTATATTTGACTAGAAATAACATGATTTTAAACAATTTTAAAAAATTGACATTTGGTTAAAATTTAAATTTAGAAATTAAAATTTACTAATTTAACTTAAATATGATTTAGAAATTAAGTTATATTATATTTTATTATGTTGAATTTAACTTATTAATTTGCATTAAAACTATATCATTTTATTTTATTTTTACTAGATCAATTATATTATTTTTATGGGTTAATAGTATCAAATGACATTGTTTTTAGGTCGGTTTTCAAAATGGTCATTGATTTTCAATTTTTTCTTTTTAGTATTTGAACTTCAATTTTTTTTCATCAGGAGGCTTTCTGTCATGTAAATATATAAGTGGCAGAATATTCTTCGAATATTCCCTTGCATTGCCACATGGACGGTTAACACGTCATCATTCATGCTGACGTGTAATTTTACATAGCAATGCAATTGACGTGGCAAACATCCACGTATGCAACCGTTCATGTGTCAACCGTCCACGTATGCAACCATCCACATGGCAACTGTCCACATGGCAATGCAAGGGAATATTTGAGGAATATTCTGCCACGTATATATTTAATGTGGCAGAAAACCTCCTGATGGAAAAAAATTGAAATTCAGATACTGAAAAGAAAAAAATTGAAAATCAGTGACCATTTTGAAAACCGACCTAAAAACAATATCATTTTGTAATATTAACCCTTATTTTTATGGATCATTTTGTATCAAATATATTATGTTGATATGTATAATATATAAGTTAATCATATCAAATAAATAATGTCAGAATATTCATGACAAATTCATGTTGAATTCATATTTGAATTTTGATATAATTAAAATTTGGAATCATATTTGAATTGAACCTACACTTGCTATAATTATATGAATGGATATAATATTTCAAATATAACCAATCAATCTAAATTGTCACTTCTAATTATTATATAAAAAAATTTCAAAAATAAAAAACCAAAAATATTAAAATATGAATTCTTTTGAAACAGTTGTAAAAATAATGTTTAATATTTGATATAAATGTTAAAAAAAGGTTTATTTAATATTAAAAAAGATTATTAATTTTATAAAAATTAAAAAATTATTTGATATTTTAAAATAAAAATTAAACAAATCATTTTTATAATTATCTCTTATTAGGCAGTAAGTTTTTAAGGAATGTTTAAGTAAAATTCACTTTTAGAATTTTGTTTGATTTTTTAAATTTGTTAAAACTTTTTCAAACTATAACCTTGATAAAAAAAATAAAAAAAATTGCAAATTGCTATTCTGCAATATAATATCAAACTGACCCTTTAGTTATTTGATCAGATAATTTACAAAAAATAATTTTTAAAAAATTCAAAATTAAATAACTAACTTAAAAGTAATTTAAAAATATTTTGAACTTTAAATTATAATGTCAAACAGTTTTTAAAAAATACAAAAATGAAAAATAAATTTAAAAGAATTTAAAAATTTTAAACTTTAAATTATACATGTAAATGATGGGTAATTATTTGGTGTGACTAATTAAAAGTCAAATTTTCTTATAACAATATTGATCATTGATTTGAGAAGATGCCCATTGATTTTCCTATTGGTCAAATGACACCGATTTCATTAGATTGTAACATTATCAAACAAGTTAAAAATTAATTATTTAATAATATATATTGTTAGACCCTAGGTTTTGATGATTGAGTCACGTGTAAGTCAATTTAACTTATTTGCAATTTTTCATAGTGTTTTATGTGTTGGTACGGGCGTATCAAATATTGTAGTTGAGTGGTACGACCATACAGCTGGCCGTACCTAGTTAGAACTGTTGTATAGAGTTTGGTACGAGCGTACCATTGGGTGGTACGGTCGTACGTGAACTCGCAGGAAAATGGCTTTGTCAGGAAACTTGGTTTGGTGCGGGCGTACCAAGTGATGGTACGATCGTACCACCTTTCCCTCTCTTTTTCTAACAGATATATTTGAATCCGTACGGGCGTATGAGAACACTACGGCCGTACGCGACTTATAAAACAGACTTTTAAGTCTGTCAAACAACTAGTTTTTAAAAATATACTTCATACTTTCATTTTATAACGATCAAAAACTTGCAGAGCTTCCTTTTCTTGAGAGTATTCATCTATTTTCAAGTAAGTTTTTGTTGTATTCCTCAAATATCTTCTTGATTGTATTCCCACAACCTAAAGATTAGGTTTTATTATTTTGAGATTGGTGTGTGATTAATCCTTGGGGATTAATTTGTATTTGAGTTGATTATGAGATTGATATTGTAAAGGTTAGAGTGGAAGCCTTAAAAACACTGGGGTATTGGATTCATTTGGGAATCCATTATGTAATTGATTGATTTTAGTGGAATCCTAAGTTGAGACTTAAGAGAAAGTGGATGTAGGCAAGAGTTTGGCTGAACCACTATAAATCGCACGTGTTGCCATCGTAGGAGGAATTTCATTTAGTATCAGAGCATTTGGTATCACAGCATTTGATGCTCATTGTTGGAAGAAGTAAAATTCTTGAGCTAAAGATCATATGGCAACCATTGAGAGTCAATCACATACAAGACCCCCATACTTCGATGGGATGGATTATCCGTATTAGAAGCATCGAATGGAAGTATTCTTGGATAGCAACGGAATTGAGTTGTACGATTTGCTGAGGAAAGAGTACTCACCTCCCACAATCACAATTGATGGCATTGTCTCACTTAAAGATAGAGATGATTGGACAGTAGAAGAAATGAATGCAAATTACCAGAATAAAAAGGCAATGAACATTCTCTATTGTGCCATAAGTCATGAAGAATTTGGTAGAGTATCCCATTGTGTTATGGCAAGGCAAGTGTAGATTGCCTTGGAAACTCATCACGAAGGAACCAACCAAGTACGGAACAAAAAGATTCAGTTACTGACTTATGAATATGAGCTATTCAAGATGAAGGCAAATGAGTCAATCTCCGAGAT
>CANYBF011381445.1:0-34553 GCA_948192965.1 Dalechampia spathulata | reverse complement strand
GATTATTTGGATCAGTTTGTAGTGGTATTCATTGATGATATCCTCGTGTATTCGAAATCAGGTGAGGAACATGATTGACACTTGAGATTGGTTTTGCAGCGGTTGCGAGAGAAGCAACTGTACGGTAAGCTTTCTAAGTGTACCTTTTGGTTGGAACAAGTAGCATTTTTAAGGCATGTGATTTTAGCAGAGGGTATCCAAGTTGATCCGAGCAAGATAGAAGCGGTTCTGAGTTGGCCAATACCATGGAATGTCAGTGAGATCCGCAGTTTTCTGGGATTGGCTAGTTATTACCGATGATTTATATAATTCAGATCATATAGTTTCACGAAGTATAAGGCAAGGCTGGTTGCCAAAGGGTATAAGCAGATACCTAGCATTGATTTTCATGAAGTATTCTCACCTGTCATGAAGCTAGTCACTGTCAGACTCCTCCTAGCACTGACAGCCTCTTTGTGTTGGCACATCCACCAATTAGACATCAACAATGCCTGCTTCCATCAGCATATTGATAAGGAGATATACCTTATTCCACCTGAAGGTTACCTACAAGCACAAAAAGAAGATGTATGTAAGTTAAAAAAAAAGTTTATATAGCCTGAAACAAGCAGGACGCATGTGAAATAGAGAACTCACTGCAAAGTTAAAAGAGTATGGTTTTATAGAGTCTTAGTATGATACTTGCTTATTTATTAAAGGATCTGATGACAATTTTATGACATTGATAGTTTATGTCGATGATATACTGATTACTGGCCCTTCGTTGCCAGAGATTCTAACCATCAAAGACCAGTTGCATCAGGATTTCACCATCAAAGATCTAAGATTAGCAAGATACTTCCTTGGTCTAGAAGTTTCTAGATCTGAAAAAAGGAATCTATATGAGTCAGTAGAAATATGTTTGGGATTTAATCAAAGAAACTATGCTGAAAGGAGCAAAAAGTCCATGTTTTCTCTTACCTCCAGGACACAGACTTGATGAAGACAAGAGTGCCATTCTGGAAAGTCCAAAAATTTATAGACGGTTGGTTGGCAAGCTGCTCTATCTAGGTTTGACTCGACCTGACATTACACATGCCACACAACAACTAAGCCAATATATGCAAGTGCCTCGCTGGGGTCACCTCATAGCTGCATACCACGTACTTTGATACCTCAAAGGCCAACAAGATCATGGCCTTTTCTTCCCAACAGGACACTCCACCAATGTCATAGCATATTGTGATGCAAACTAGGCCACATGTAAGATCTCCAGATGATCCACTCCAAGGTTTTGTATCTTCCTTGATGGGGCTCTGATATCCTTGAAAACCAAAAAATAAACTATAGTCAGTAGATCCTCTGCAGAAGCCGAGTATAGGAGCATGGCTAAAACTATAAGAGAATTAAAATAGATCACTTACTTATTAAAAGATCTTTAGATTTCCCCAGATCTGCTGATTTCATTGCATTGTGAAAACCAAGTGGCGGTTCACATCATAAAGAATCCTATTTTCCATGAAAGAATGAAACATATTAAAATTGACTGTCATGTGGTTCGCGATAATGTGAAAGAAGGTTTGATTCAAGTGATTCATGTAAGTTCGGCAGCACAAGTCGCAGATCTATTCATAAAATCACTTGGTGTGAGGCTATTTCGTGATCTACTCCTCAAGCTTCGACCGACGTTTCAGTAATCAGCTTCACCTTGTGGAGGGGCTGAAGAAACATATAAAGAAGATGAAAGTCTAAACAGAAAGAAGGGAACTTTGGTAAATGATCAAATGGATTCAAGAGATAAACAAAGAACAAAGAAGACAAAAGGAGGTGACAGTCTGAGCGTGGGTCTGAAGCATAGGAAAAAGCAAACGGTTGAAGTAAATGAAGAATAGGAAAAGTTGTGAGATATGTGAAGGGTTTGCTTCTATACGACAACGTTTCAATGCTTAAGCTAAAACGGTGGTGTTTTAATTGAAGATTCTGGAGCATGTATATGTGTCCTTTTGTAGTTGTATAAATACAGCATTAATGAGATGAATACATATACGAGATTTACATACAAAATACAAAACACATTTTAACAAATATGTATTTGATTTGAAGGGATGCTAAATTGATAATGGGAGATGAAGGGATATTTCCAATGAAATGATTGTAAGAAAGATATAATGTTTGTAAGAATGTCAAATTTGATAGATAGGATGGTAGACTACCACTAAGATCATTGTCGTTAATATCGCGAGCACTTGAAGATGTTTCAGATGGCACAGACCTGAAATTTGTATGTATGTTTAAGAAGAAAAATACTTTTGTTGACAGATATAAAAGCAAAAGGGATTAAAAGTGTATTTTTTAAGATAAAAATGCTTCAAGGTTAATCGTTTACCTTGGAATGCAAGTGCAGTGGCATTGAGATTGCATTCTCGCAATATTAAAGTCTTCAAAGAGTTGATTGTTCCGATTGTGTTTAGTAAAAACATACTATCCATGGTACTCTGGCTAAGTCTAAGAATTCCAAATTCTTAAGATTGGGCCAGCCTATATTTATCAACAAAAAAAGACTATTATTAAATATAGAGATATATGATGTGAAAATTTTTTTAACGAACCACTGAATTTTGAGAATGCTAATGAATATATGAAATAGTTAATTGAGCATAAAATTGAAAAAAGTAGATAAATATATTAAAGAAGAAAGTAGAAAAGAGGATGAAGCGTAACTCTTAGTAGTACAAGAGAAAATGATAATAAAGAAACGTTATTTCGGTTGCAATAAGTTGGTTTGAATCACCATGAGAATGCAGTAATCCGCTACGTAAAGAGAGAAGCTCAAGGGAAGAGAATGCTCCAAAGCTTTCAAAAGAGTTATCGTCCAGAAAAGAATAATCCAAATACAACTGTTGTAAGTTGTTGAAATTTTAATATCCTATTCCATGTGTATATTAGAAAGCTTCAGTACATAGTTTTTATTTAAAGTATTTTACTTATGATTAAGGTATAGAAATGACCTTCCCGATTACTTTTCATTTGAATTCACTTTCCGCCAGATAAAGTCTTAAGGTAACGAAATGCTCCCAAGGATTCTAGAAGGCTGCTTCTACCTTCTACTCTCATTCCACCCAACTCAAGGATGCTTAAGTTTTTTGGGCCTCTATTACCTGCAACTAGTAATATACATATGTATGATTTTTAAATCCTACTAAATTAGAATCAGAGATGGAACCTTAATGTTGATAGTTGAGTAGGTAACATTTGAAAAATTCTATATAATTTGTTGAGTAATTAAATAATTTTGGTTTGCATAGAAATGGAACCAAAAAGCTTTTTGCAATAAAAGTGATTAACTAATTAATTAACCTTAAAGATAAAATGTTCCGTTGAGCCTATTTTGATCAAAGATGTAAAGATTTCAATTTATGAAGTATTCCTAGTCTTTCAAAACCTGCAAGAGTATCAGGATGAATATTACTTGATGTAATCAATCAATAAGCTGTCCTAATTAGCATCCTTGTTAAAAATACAATGATCAAAGGACGAGCGAGGCGCACTAATATATAAATATATTGAACCATGTATTACAGCAAGAATAATTGATTACTCGCATAGAATCTAATTTTCAAAATTAGTTGCTGATTGCTGTTTGAATAAATGCTTATATTTTTCTTGTATATATTGAAACTAGAAATGGAACCAGAAAGCTTTTACAATAAGAGTGTACCTTGGGAGCCCACATATCTGTCAATTTCATTCCCACCCAGTCTCAGCACCTCTAGATTGGTCAAAGCATCCAGTTCTAACCAACATCCACATGTATAACTAATCATTAGCTCATTATGAAATTTTTGTACAACACATAAAATAGGAAAGAATATTAAAATAAGAAACCTTATCATCCTTTTTAATCCATCGAATTTTTACATATGAAAATAAACAAAGTGAGAAAGTAGTAACCTTGAAGATGAAATGTTCCCTTCAACCTACTGCCATCAAGACACAAGAATTTTAAAGATTTAAGAGCAGCTAAAGATGAGAATATGTTATTAGTGAAGTTATTATAAACTAAGTCAAGATACTTCAAATTATGAAGTATTGTTAGTCTTTCAAAACCTGCAAAATCACCCATCATAAGTAAAAGCATTTTTAATGAAAACAATGAAAAGATAAGTCTCACAAATAAAACCTCTTATTTATCATTAGTGTATGAGCATGTTATGCTATTCTAATTTTAAAATATAAATTTGCTTGTTTGGTTATATTGTAATCAAGTAAATGAAAGAGGTTGTACCTTTATTCTCGAGACAATCAACTATCCGATTCCTGATAAAGAAAGAGACTCAAGTTGTTGAAAAAGGCGAAACAATAAGGCATTCAAATAACAGTCATTCATATCCTCAAACTTAACAAAATCAAGATGGATTGAAGTTACTCTTCCGGTAGAAATATTACAAAAGCCACCATCCTAACTACAACAGTTAACATGAATCCCCCAAGATTCGACATTAATAAGATTAACATTTGGACAAAAGAAGGCAGACTTCATATGCAAGAGTGCATTTCTCTCATCCTCCAAACAACCATCAGAACCCCATTTCCCAATTACCATCATCATCATCATCACTACCACCACTTGTTTAATTTGCCCCATTCATATACTTCCTAAGCGTATATCTATAACACCTAAACAACACTAGTAGTATGGGGCTATCTTTAACATCTAAACAACGCTAGTAGTATGGGGCTTTTTATATAGACAAGGGAGTGTTGGATATTCCTAATGCTAATGGACTCCATACTTCATATTTTTCCTCTTAAATTCCTTTCCCAATTATGAATAGTTAAATTTGTAAATACTCATATACCTCATTTGAAACTTTTTATAATTTTAATTCAAATACTGGAAAAAAATTAGAAAATATTTCAAAACTGATTTATCCAAAAACATACAAAAAAAAATGATTCATCAAATTTAAAGTTATCTAATTCTTTTATTTTAACTGATGCATATAATAACCAATATATTAATATATGAGATTTTTTTAATTATACAGGTATACAACATGAAATTTCAATAATGCCTGTAGTAGTGTGTTTTTTTTTTATTAGTAATATCTCAATAACTAGTTCAATAGTGAATCATTAAATAAATTATTAATACCATGTTATCTAAAAATAGACTATTAAAATTTAATATTAATAATAATAAATATAAGATATTTTAATGTGTAGAACAAACATATTAGAAATCTTAGAATATATTTCCAAGCAAAAGCATGTAGCTTGAACTAAAAACCAATCTAAAATCAAACTGAATTAGATCTAATAGTTTTCTTATATTATATATTGTAAAATTGTGGCTATATTCATTCAATTATTTTTATTTTTCAAAAAAATCAATCAATAACCTAGCCAAATATTTCATTTAAATCTGATTTAAATATAACTTTACTTGATTTTGGTTTAATTGTTGTTCAATTTGTAAAGTTTGCTAATAAATTTTGATTTTTGAAAAATAAAATGTTAGTATGAATTGTATATGACATAAAATATTTACAGTGTAAGATAATTTGCATTCCTATGATCAAAATAAATAATTTAGATAGTGTTTGATTTAAAATAATTTGATAAATTCTTCTTTATAAATATTGAATAATTATATTTTATTTAAATAAATTTTTAAAAATTTTATATTAAAATCATCCATAAATAAATTAAGAGAGTTGCATAAATTTCAAAGTTTTCGGAGCAAGTAAAGGGGTAATAGAATACAATATTTTCCACAAATAAAAGGACTTGTCTCTTCTTATCCTTTTTCTGATGGAACTTGCCACAAACAATTCAGAGACCACAACACCGTCTCTAGAGATTAATCCAAAGTCTTCCATTTTGCTTTCATTTGGTATTCCCTTCTAAGCAACATGTAATTTCACTCATATTTTTTTAAATATTAAACTGATATTCATTTCTATAAATAAAATGCTTATTCAAGGAGAAAAAAGTCACTATCATTAAATTTTGAAGTCTTCCGAGTAAGCCATGTCATTTACCTGAATTGGGCACTAATGATATTCTGAATTGCATGTTTTCCACAAATATAATGACATGTCTCTGAATTATTCTACTCTTTCTTCCTGGAAGATATTATGGATTACACATGTCATAAGAATACATTGACTTCGTTTTAATTTTACTAAATAATAATAAAATTTTAGCCAGAATTTTTAAAATCCTTCTAAACATCCTTTGTTTGATTTATTACAGTATAAAATTACTAAGATGATTTTATAATATAAATTAAAACAAGAAATTACGTGATAATCAATTCTAAAAATTTTTTATCACTTTTTTAATGAAATTTTATCATTCATTTATTTTTTACTTTTCCTTTCCCTTTTTCTTCTTCTTTGTTGTCGTTCCTATTTTTTTCAGTTTTTTCTTATTATCTTCTTTTTCTTCTTATTTTTTTTTTATATTTTTCCTCTTGTTCATCTACCTCTTTATATTCTTCTCTTTTCATTATTGATTTTACTGATATATATATATGTAAATATATATACAATATATGATATATAATATATACATATGTATCATATGTATGATATTTATGGTAAATAAATATATAGCATATATACATAAATATACACCATATATAGATACCACATAAACCATAAATATATATCATATAATTAGAATTAAAAACTAAATTAAAATTATATTGGATATTAAATATAGCACATCAATAAATATGATAAACTTCTTCGTAATTGAATTATCAAATAATTTATATATTGGATATTTGAATTTTTTAGAATTCATCGTCTAAATATTTAGATGGTTATTTTTAGACATCACATATAAAAATGGAAGAGTACAATTCAAATATACCAAATTACACAATTTATTAGTACAATATAAGGTTAGATCGCTTGCATCAACCTCAAATTTTGAAAGATAACGTTCATACGAACAATGAAAATTCATCTACAAAATTTATAACACTTAAAATGAGATATTATCAATAATAAAATAGTAGCAACTTTCTGTGCACAATTGGACATAATAACACCATACTCTTCTCCAATATGGATTGATATATAAAACTGTAGCTATTCCTAACAACACCATTACATAACTCGCCCCAAAACTTATGTAAAACACATTCATGTCAATGAAGTTGTGGCTTTCTTCATCATCTACTGGAGTTTCTGCTGTCGATGGAGATGTTGGTGTACACCTTTTTAGCAATGGCCATCCACAAAGAAATGGATTTTCTCTATAGCTACTTTCATCAAATGTTGCGAATTGTCCAACCTTTGTAGGTGTGCTTTCTGATAAATTATTGCATGATACATTATATTGTATTTGTGTCTTGAATGTTTTGATGGTTTCGAATTTGTGCCCGACCCAAAAAAGTTCGCGATGCGACTTAAAAAGTTGAGAAAAATAAATCAAGGAAAAATTGGGGATCTGTTTCTGGATTTATTCTATCTAGTTTACTGTACCCGGTTTATTTAGACCGGTTTACTGTTCGGTTTTTAGGGTTACATGCAACAAAATCCGTGTCTTATACCGTATCAAAAATTTATTCTTCATTGGTGAAAACACAGCCGCTTTCTGCAACCGAGGACGTAGGCATCTTTACTGAACCTCGTAAAATCTCGTGTCTTTCCTTCATTTTTTCTTTCTTTACTTCTCTATCTCGTGCTTGTGATTATTTGATTTGATTATTTTCTCAACACATTAAAATAAAACAGAGAGTTTAATTCAATGAGCCGAGGAGGAAAATTCCCTTGCAAGTTGTTATATGAAAGATCCAAAATCTCAATTTCATCCAAGTTATAAAACATTGGAGGAATTTGGCTTGTCAAGCCAATATAGGACAAGTTCATCACTTGAATGCTATTGAGATTTCCAAATTCAAGTGGAATTTGACCTGTCAAATTGTTGCAAGAAAGATCAATTCCAGATAGGTACTTGAGAATACTTCATTGGTATGAGTATGAATTACTCTTTATTGTGAATTCAACAGGTTGTTGCCTAATAAGTACGCCAAATCTATCATGATAAGTAAAGTCTTCTAGTAGCTGGTTGATCTCACTGCTGCATTTTAAGCAATACGGTATAGGACCAAAGAGCTTATTGTTAGAAAGGCTGATCAACCGTAATCTGTGTAACTTGCATAATGCAGTTAGGATTTTACCTTCAAGATCGTTGTAATCCAAAAGCAGAATGCTCAATTCATGTAATCTACCAATCCATGTTGGGATGCTCCCACTCAACAAATTATGGCTAATGTAATCAATGACGTACAATTGTAAAAAGCTCTTGCCAATGATCCTTGCAGCATATTTTTGGATAAATGAACTTGTTTAATATGTAGAGAGCTGAAGGAATATACGAAGGTGTAAACATAAAGATTGGAACTTCGGATGATGAACAAAAGGATTTGAATGATGAACAACTACGAAGAACAAAGAAGTTAAGAGAAGCTGACGGTCTGAAAGTAAGTGATCATCTGAAATGTATCAATGAAAGCCTAAGGAAATGAAGTGCATAAAAAAGAGCAAACGACAGTGGAAAGGATATGGGATATGAAAGGGTTTCACAATACGGCAACATTTTCTTACTAAGCATAAAATAGTGGCGTTTTAAGGAAGGTTCTTGAGCTTGTATACATGTATTATTTTTTTTATTACAAAACCTGTATAAATATAGTATGAATGGAATGAATACAAAACATGGGTTTTAAAAACAATAAATACATTATCATCATGGTATCAGAGAGATAACAACTTCTATTGTGCCAACATGGCAAGGGTTGTTGAAACCAATCCTATGGTTTCGACCGGAGGTTCTACCATCTCCTTGCAATATTCCAAAAAACCGGGTCTTATCTTGGTAAGCGTTCAGCTGACAGGATCAAACTACATACCTTGGAGTCATTTCATGCTCCATGCTTTAAGAGCAAAGAAAAAGCTCAGCTTCATTAATGGTACTTCACCGGCTCTCGAAGAAGACTCTCTAGAATATGATGATTGGAGGCAGATGGATTCCATAGTTATCTCTTGGATCTTCAACTCTTTATCAAATGAATTAGTCAAATCATTCATTCATGTTGTATCAGCTCAAGCATTATGGGACTAGCTTCAAGAACGTATTGGTGGCAGTAATGGTCCACTGTTGTTTCAGATAAAATGAGGGATAAGCAATATGAGACAAGATGAAATGTCAATAGCAGTTTATTTTACAAAGATAAATAAATTATAGGATGAGTTCAATGTTCTAAGACCTCTACTAAAATGCAGTTGTAATCAAAAATCACAACTAACTGAATATGAAGATAGTGATAGATTAATGCAGTTTTTGATGGGATTGAATGAAGCTTATGATAATATGAAGAATCATATATTACTCATGGACCCATTTCCATTATAAATAAAGTCTATGCAATGATACAAAGTGTAGAGAAACAGAGAGAGGTTCAGAATGGGTAAGGCATGCATCAAATCATGGCAGTAACTCAGTAAAGGAATTTTACAAAGTTTGCAAGTAAACGAGTCTTAGAGCGTAAAGAGAAGGAGAAATTGAAGTGTGCCCATTGCAACATAACTAGACATACCAAGGAAACTTGTTTTAAAATAGTTGGATACCCATAATGGTTTGGTGACATGAAGAAGAAGAAGGAAAAGTTAAATGTAGTTCAAGATCATACGTTAAATGTTAATATTGCTAGTCTAGTGCAGCTAGAAGTTCAAAAATACATATAGGAATGCAACACACAAGAAATAGCTGGATGCATTGATCAAGTAGGTATGAATTTAAAGCTTTTTAATAATTTTGCAATTAGACATGGAAAGTGGATAGTAGACATAGGTGCCACCTTTCGTATCTCCAACAACCTATCATTATTCATAGCACCTAAACAAATTCAAAACAAAGTTTATTTTCCTGATGGTAAAACCCAAAACATATCATACATAGGACACATCAACCTAGGCCTAAAATTAATCCTCAAAAATGCTTTATGCGTGCCTAATTTTCATCATAACCTCATATCTGTCAGTAAATTTGCACAACACAATAACACATACCACATAGCAAACTACTCTATCTGGGTTTAACTCGACCAGATATCACACATACCACACAGCAACTCAGTCAGTACATGGAAGTGCCTTACTGAAGTCACCTCATAGCTGCACACCATGCCATTTGATACTTAAAAGGCCAACAAGACCATCGTCTTTTCTTCCCAACATGACACTCCACCAAGGTTATAGTGTACTGTGACGTATATTGGGCCACATGCAAGATCACTAGGCGATCCATCATAAGATGTTGCATCTTCCTCGGTGGAGCACTCATCTCTTGGTTAACAAACCATAGTTAGCAAATCCTCAGTAGATGCCAAGTATAGAAGCATGGTCAAAACAGTAGTGGAATTAAAATGGATAATTTACTTGTTGAAGGATTTTCAAATTTCTCCAAATCTACCGATTCCATTGCACTGTGATAACCAGACAGCTATTCACATCGCAAAGAATCTAGTCTTTCATGAAAGGATGAAATACGTTGAAATCGACTGTCATGTGGTTCATGACAATATGAAAGAAGGTTTGATTCAAGCGATTCATATCAGTTCTGCTACTAAGTCATAGATCTATTTACGAAATCATGCAGTGCAAAGCAGTTTTAAGGTCTATTGCTCAAGCTTTGACCAACATTTCAACCGCCAGTTTCATCTTTTGAGAGGGATGAAGGAATATACGAAGGTGTAAACAGAAAGATTCAAACTTTAGATGATGAATAAAAGGATTTGAATGATGAACGAATACGAAGAATAGAGAAGTTAAGAGAAACTAACGGCCTAAAAAGAGAGAGTGATCATCTGCAAACATATCAATGAAAGCCTAGGGAAACGAAGTGCATAGAAAAGAGCAAACGACAATGGAAAGGACGTAGGATATGATAGGGTTTCAGAATACGGCAACGTTTTCTTACTAAGCATAAAACAGTGGCATTTTAAGGAAGGTTCTAGAGCTTGTATAGGTGTATTGTTTTTTTATTACAAAACCTGTATAAATATAGTATGAATGGAATGAACATGAAACACGAGTTTTAAAAACAATAAATACATTCTCATCAAGAGTTATTAAAGGTAGACGGTATCTCTCCAGAAAAATTATTCTCCGAAAGGTCCAAAATTTCAAGGTAAAGCATGTCCCCAATCCACTCTGGGATCTTACCAGAAAGATTGTTGCTACTAACATCCAATATTGCCAACCATGAACTGTTAGACAAACTAGATGGAATTGTTCCGTGGAATCGACGATGGCTGATATCCAACACTGTTAATGAGGTGGAGTCAAAATATACTCTTAGAGACATTTCCTGCAAACAAATGATAGCAAATATAACCACGTGAACCTTCGTAAGCTAGCATTTTTCTAAGGAAGACAACCCATCAAGTGTTAAGGTGTCGTACCTGACAGTTCATGGCTGGACAAATCCAAGTTTTGCAACATCTTCATCCTGGAAACTGACGGGGGAATGTTTCCATTGAAGCCATTTTGGGACAAGTTTAGATATTCTAAATTTGGAAAATGTGTTCCAATTTCTGCTGGAATATAGCTACGAAGCCAATTATTAGATATATCTAAGTTTGATATACTTAAATGAAAATAAATAGGTAATTGGAGACATCCTGAAAGAAAATTATTATCCAATTGACATCGGATCTCCAAGAAGTGAGGGCGAAGGAATCAGCATCCAGGTAAACAAAGGAGGCCTTGATTTGCAAGAGTGCGTTTCTCTCATCCTCCAAACAACCATCACATCTCCATTTCCCTATCACCAAGATCATTAACATCTTTGTCACTGCTACCACATCTATAATTTGCCCCATTCTCATCACTTTTAAGTCTGTGTATCATTTACGGGTGAACAACGTTCCAACCTTGGCGGTTTATATAGAGGCCTGCGTTTGTGATATTTTTTAGCTTAGTGGGTAGTTGACGAAAGGAAAAGTTTTTCTCATCAAATTTCAAAGTCTTCCCAGCGTGTCATGTTGGTCATTGACAAAAATGACCAAATGCGTATTTTCCACAAAAATGTCTTCTTGTCTTTGAGTTTTTGTTCCTCCTACAAAAATGTCAACTATTAGAACCAAGCACTGCCCTACATAATACATTTTCATAAATCCGTTGCTTTAAATATATATCGCTGAAAAAAAAAAGAATTGAACCTGTTTATGATATCTATGAAAGTAAGCTTTCTAAATGAAAATTACATACTTCATAGCATAAGTTATTTTAGAGTTTATGATTATTTTATTTAATTTATTTTTTCTAATCACTTTCTCATTTAAAGTTTAATATTATCAAAAAATATAATTGACAAAAAGAAAATAATGATGTAATGATGTTTTAAAATTATATTTTAAATGTTATTCTAAAATTGATATAATGATATTTTCATCAAAGTAATATCCTTTAAATGTAACTTGTATGTTACATTGTAGAAACTATGTATTTAGAAAAATATTAGATAATTTTTGGTCATATGTAATAAGAGATATAATTTAATAATCATGATATTATATTCTTAATTGTATTATTTGGATAACAAAAGAATTAATATAATATCATTATTTATATTTATCAAATCAAATATACTTGAATTAGTATGTTATTAAATATATGTCAATTTTCATATATTTATCATTATATTTCTTCATTATAATTATATTATGATTATTTTATTGATAAAAAATTAACTAATCATCAATATAATCATAAAAAATAATTCATAGAATATTAAATTTGAATCATTTAATTGAAATATGAGATCCATGATTAGATATCAAAATTCAAAATAAATGGTGGATGCAAAAATGGTGTATGAAGTGAAACATGAAAAGAGAACTAGACATCCGGAAGCCGAATGAAAGACATTGCATGTGTGCTGATGGCATATCCCTTTTAGTTCAAAACTTCATCTCTTCATGAAGCTTTCCATATGAGAAATTGTTTGACCGGTTACTAGATAGTGCATTGAAGCAGTACATGATTTGGAAAAGACAGTCTAGGATCAGTTTCAGTTGAATGAGAAATGGAAACTTTTCGGTCACTTAAAGCATCTGACAGGTTTTGATTAATTAGTATGATAGCTGCATGAGAGCAATTCAAAGCCTCTCTTAATTCTGATCATGCAGGAAAAAGAATGGAAATAAAAGTGGCATTTTGGCAAAAGTGGAGTAGTGTATATTCAGTTCAAATTCTCCATCCCCTTGAGAATCCACCTTTTAAGCTTCCAATAATCCCTGAGAGCTGCTACTCGCATGCATAGCAAGATGGGCTAAACCCGCAAACAATCACCTACTTACTTTTTGACAAAAATTCACCCAATTATTCATCTTTTCAAAAGTTATTTAAACAATATCAACAAATTCAACTCCACCAAATCCCCATTTAGTTTCAAAGATTTTTTTTGATTTGATTTGAGTTTAAAAATGTTAATTTTAATATCTTTGATTTTTGGATTGGATACAAAAATTGGTTTTCAGGATTGCTTGGACACATGATTATCCCTACCGACCTACACATAGTATTTTCACAGAAAAAAGCTTTTGCAAAAAATCCTGTAATTTCGTATTTAATTGATCAAAAACTATGCAAGTACAAAATCAAAAACTAAAAGAAAAGGATAATTTTAAGTTGTGCGGCTTTTGCCTCTTTCCACATTTCCATACCGAGAAGGTCTCGGCAAACCATTCATGTCTTTTTGTGACAACAACATGCCCAAGTAGTGCTCCAACTACTAGTCCACTTCCATATCCAACCACCACTGCTTTCCAACCAAATTCCAAAACAAACCACGGGTCCTGATCTTCTTCAGTGTTGGAATGTCGGGATAGCTCTTGATTCTCACAATTTTTTGGCAATGGATCCCCGCATAAACCTGAGTTGTTTCCATAAGAAGTAATTTCAAATGTATCTAATTGTGTTCCTTGAGGAATAGGACCTGTAAGTTGATTGCAAGACAAATTGAAAGAAGAAAGAAAACCAAGCTGTGTTAATTCCTGAGGAATTTTTCCTACGAGATTGTTCTTGGAAAGATCCAATGACTCCAAGTTTGTAAGATTTCCCAATGATGTTGGAATACTGCCATTGAGATTGTTGTTTGAAAGATTCAATAAGTGAAGACCTCTTAGATTCCCAATCACTTTTGGAATGTTTCCTTCAAAGTTGTTACTTGAAAGATCAATGGCTACAAGAGATTCTATGATCTTGGAGTAATTCAATTTTGTACCCTTATTTATCAGTGTCATCGAGTACAAAAAGTCACTTGATATTGGAAGTTTCCCTTGTAAAAGACCAAGAAGCGCAATAGTCTCCATATATTCTAACTGATCTGCTTCCGTGACCTTCATTGCATTCCAATCCAGGAAATAACTTACTGGTAACTCGCCTGAGAAATTATTGTGAGAGATATCAATGATATGCAACTTTGGAAAATCAGAAGAGCTATTCTGATTCTCGATTGCCCCTTGAAACTGATTAAACCTCAAAATAAGAACTTTTAGTTCTTCGAGTGCACCTAACCATGATGGAAAAACATCATAGATGTTGTTGCTTCCAAAAATTAAAGCCTCAAGCTTTGAACAATTGGCCAAGGATCTTGGGACCTCTCCCTCTAATTTATTTGAATCTACATTGAGCATCTTTATGTTGCATCCTTCCATGTGATTGTCAGGATATTTGCCGTGAAACTTGTTCCCTCCAAGATGAATGAATTGAACGGAAGTGCTAAAATTGCCCAAGCACTCAGGTAACATGCCACTAAAACTGTTATATGATAAATCAAGGACTTGGAGGGCCTGTGAGTTACAAATGACCGGTGAAATTTCCCCCGACAATTTATTGTTTGGCACCAAATATATTTCAATGGATGGTGGTGGCATGGGAAGAGTTCCTTGCAACATATTATTAGTGAAATCTAAATAAATTAGCTGAGTCCATGGAAACACTTCCGGATCATGTTCAAAACCTGTAAGATAGTTACCAGAAAAATCTACGACTTTCAAAGCACTAGTGGAGTTCCATAACCACTGTGGGATTCGGCCATGTATATTATTGTAGGACATGTCCAAAACCTGGAGCTCATCTTGATCGCCTAGAGAGCGGGGAAAATAACTCAAATTGCATGAACCTAAACCCAAGTGTGTATACTTCCCAATTGTTGCATTAGAATCAACATTATCATGCAAAGACAGATTGTTGCTTGACAGAAACAGTTGCTTCAATTTTTTGAACATGCTAAGAAATGTTGCCAATTCAACAGTCCCAATCAAGTTATTATTAGATAAAGAAAGAAGAATAATGTTGGTAAGTTGGAAAATTGAAACTGGAATTGGCCCTCGCAAGTCATTTGATGACAAGTTCAGTTGTTCTAGTTGGGTCATATTGGTAAGCCAAGGTGGGATTTGACTGTTTATCTGACAATTATCAAGGGAGAGGGTAGTGAGTTTTGTTAAATTGACAAAGAAAGAAGGGAACTCATTGTTGAAGCTAACTTTGGAAAGGATCAACGTGTGGAGTTCAGATAGCTTACCAATCCATGACAAGGATGAGGAATTTGTAACCTCAAAATTGTTGTGTGCGAGGTCCAGTTCTTGAAGCTGAAGGGCATTTCCAAGTGAAGCAGGAAGGTGACCGGAGAATCCACAATGAAATATGATCAGGGAATTCAAAAAAACAAGGTTTCCAATTGATGCTGGAAGCTTTCCGGAGAAATTTGAGCAAGCTAGTACCAATGTGTGAAGTGGACTGGTGGAATTAAATTCCGGCAAGTAACCTGTGAGATAAGGATTTCCTGCTACTGCAAGTATGTGCAAGTTAGGCAGATGAAAAATATCAACCGGAAATTCACCATATAGTCCACACCTACTCAGATGGAGGGATTTCAGTGATGATAAATTGGCCAAGATGTTAGGTACAGGGAAGGTTATGTCTACCAAACTGAGTGCAAGATCTTCTAGCATGGTTAGATTCTCAACCAAGCTTCTGAAATCAGGATTCCTGAGTTTCAATTCAATGTTTAAGCTCAGGTCCAAGATGGACAAGTATGAAAGGCGGGAGATGGTTGATGGAATTTGGCCAGCAAAGGAAGAAGAAGAGATATTGAGGTTGATTAACTTACCAAAATAGCCAATTTCAGAAGGTATTTGGGAATGGTTAAAATGGTTGTAAGCGAGATTAAGGGTGCGGAGATGAAGAAGGTGGAAGAGAGTAGAAGTAGAATTGATGGAACCATAGAGACAGCTGCTGCTGAGATCAATCCCAATCACATGACCACTTCGCTCATCGCATGATACACCATCCCATAAACAGCAATCAGTACGGTGTCCATTTTTTATCAGCCTCCAAGATTCAGCTTTTGGATAGGCTTGTGGATCGGGTGAAGCTTGACAGTCGAAGAGAAAGCTATTCTTGAATTGGAACAAGGCAGCCCTCTCATCATCGTGGCACAACGGAGAATGAGAAGAAGTGAGATTGAAGGCGTGCGGGAGGATAGAAAAGCGGATGAAGCAAAAGAGGAACAGGAAGTATACAGTTGAAATCATCTTTGCTGGTTTAAAGGAGTTGGATGGAAAGGGAATGACCTGTTTTCTTTCTTCCCTTTTTATAGACAGATAAATATTATATTTTAAAATCCTGTACTCATTCTTGGTTGATTTTTTAATTTTTTTTCAACTAATTATTACTTTTGATTGCTTTCTAATTCTATTCTTTCTTTTACTCGGTCAAAGATAATGGTCAACTGGTCACTGCTTTAGGCACAAATCCATTCACACCCATTTTTTCATGATTAAACACTCCTAGCTAGTCCTGAAATCACTTTTGAATACTTCTATTTCAACTACGCATTTGAGCCTATGATAAATTATAGGAAGGGTTTGAAGAGGCCAACTCTGTGATAATTTCATGCTTCATGAATCTAAGAATTTTTACGTATATGCATCATAACTAGTAATATTTGAGATTTAGTATTATACATAAAAGATTCAAAACATCATACTATTAGATTAAGCAATGGAGTATTGCATCCTAAATAATAATAGTTGTTTGATTGAAAGTATCACCAGCTTACACTCTCACTCCAAATAGCAAATAGCATGACACGTGTGAAATTTTGTGTGTATAAGTAAAGATGGCCTTGGGAGGCCAAATAACTTTAGATGACTGATAGCAAAATAGTAGAGGCCATCGGCTAAATTACCTTTTATCAATAATTAATTAAAAGAGAAAAATAAATAAAAATGAGTAAACATTGGTTAAAAATTAATTAATATTTTGTTGATTTCATGAGGTAACTCTTAAAAGAAATAAAACAATTTTAAATGACACCTAATATGAATAAAAGGGAGTAATTATTATATTTTATCTTTTTACGACAAAAGAGGAAGACTTAGAACCAAATTTTTTTTTTTAAAAAAAAGGTGTATTCGACTTTTAAAATTTTATCATTTTTTTTAATTTTTAATCTTTTTACTTTTCGTTTTAAATATTTCATTTATCTGATCATAAATTCTAAAATTTCATTCTCCAACCCTCTATTGTTGATGGTTACTACTGTCGACACAATAGGCTGATCACCATCATCATCGTGTGCGTCTAAAATGAAAAACACAAAGAATGTAGAAATTCCACGTCGGAGTTGGATGGTGAATGAAGTCTTGTACCATTCATATATATATCAATGATCCCAAATGAATTAGTAAAATATGCACACACAAAAAAAAAAAAAAAAAAAAAAGAGCAATGCGGAGGAGTCCCATAACTCGCGGGAGGGGTTTGTTATTATCTTATTTATTTTTCTTCTATTTTAATAGCATTTATTTGATTTACTATTAAAATAATTTAATTTTAGATAATAAATTAAATAATTTGATTGATATAAAATTTATTTATTTAAATTAAGATTTTTATTTAATTTAAATATTTTACAAATTAAAAATATTTATTTAATTAATATATAAAATATAATATATTTATTAGATTAAAATAATTATTTAATTTTATAAATCAAAATATATTTAATTAATATAAAAATTAATTTAAAACTTCATTATTATCTACATGAATATGATTATAAATAAAATTAAAATATTATATTCTAACATAAAGTAACTCATAATAATTTATTGTTTTCGGAAGCACCGCGACGGATTATTGTTGGCCTGCACTATTGTCCACGTGGCGAAACCTGAACCATTTAACTACATTATTTGTTGTAGTTAAATGATTTCGAATTCCCAGGAAGAAAGCCTGCTTCGTTTAACTTAAAGATTAATAACCGAGAAAGGTCCCCAAACTTTAACCCTAAGAGTGGGACTGAAAATGGCTGTTCCTTGCAATTCTCTTCTTTTCTATCCTTATACAAACAAAACCTCTTCTCCATTTAATCTATTCTCACAAACCCATTGTTCCTCATGTTATAAGACTCCATTCTGCACCGATTCCAATTCATTCAAGCTACCAAACAAAGGGTATTTCTCTCTTTAATTTTTTCTTTCTTTCTTTTTTTATTTATTTTCTCGTTCTCGCCGTTTTTCGTGAATGTGGTGGGAGCTATGAGTTACATCTATTCACAGGTTACATAAGGGTATTTCTGCAGTAGTTTCTGAGGAAACTGCAGTTGGGTCGAGTTCTTCTGTTGGCGATGATGGTTTATTCAAACTAACTTACTTAGAGGTGGTTTTTATTTTGAGGTTTACTAAATTGAGTCTTAAGAAAAGTTGATTGAATCTTTTTTTCTTAATCTGTTGTTAATATGTGTGCTGATTTAATTGGTTTTAGGGGAATAGCTGGTTATGGGAGGTTAGTGGAGTGAAGATTTTGGTTGACCCTATCTTGGTGGGTAACTTGGATTTCGGTATTCCTTGGTTATATGATGCTGCCAAGAAGTTCTTAAAGAATTTTCAGGTGCTTTCTATTGTTTATTTTCCTTTGTTAGTTGATGTTCAAAACTGTAAGGGCCACATGATAAGAATCCAATAACTTTAAGGGCCATATGACAAAAATTCAATAACTTTAACATGTTAAGAATTCAGTAACTTAAGGCCACTTTTTAAGAATTCAATAGTCAATTTCCCAAAGTTAGTATTCGCTTGTTATGAGGTGTATTGTGATTCTTGGTACCAAAGATCAGATAGCAATCCTCCAAGCCTATTTTGGTGGCACGGATAACTAGTAATGATTTCTTTATTGAAATATTTGTTGACACTTGTAATCAACATGTCTTGCAGCTTGGTGATCTTCCAGAAGTGGACTTCTTGCTGATTACTCAAAGCCTCGATGATCATTGCCACTTGAAAACCTTAAAGCCACTATCCGATAAATGGCCAAATCTCAAAGTCATTGCAACCCCTAATGCTAAACCTTTGTTAGATCCTCTTTTTAGCAATGTAAGTTTACAGTCATGGTATTTTATATGTTGCTTTTCGCCTGCAGTTACCTGCTTGAATTTTTTTGTAAGTTGGCATCAATTCACATGGTTTTCCAAATACTAGACATTACGAATTTATAACTTTTTAATGGAATTAGAATGATAGGGGAAGATATTCTGAATTTCGTTTGTGGATACCTATTATATGTAGACAATATGCATAGTGAAGTCACTTCTGAAGTATTTGAAACTCTAGTATTGGGAATATATGCTGACATTCAAATTAATTTATCTATTGCACACGTAGTGTCAAGTACATATTGATTTTTTACTTATTTATAATATTCAAACCCAACCACAGTTTCAGATTCTTTCAGGTTACTTATCTAGAACCTGGTGAGAGCTCTCAATTTGAAGGCACAAATGGCACTAAAGTCAGAGTTAAAGCAACAGCTGGGCCAATCCTAGGACCACCATGGCAGCGTCCTGAGAATGGGTAAGATTTTTTTGTGCTTAAAGTGGATCTAACCATTCCACATAAACATTTTTGGCTTAATATTCATTTGTCTAGTAGGTTAACATACGGCCTTTCTTTTGCTATTTGCTTTAGATATCTTGTCTATTCTTCAAACGGTCAACTGATTCTCTACTATGAACCTCACTGTGTCTATAACAAGGATTTCCTTGAGAAGGAACGTGCTGACATTGTTATTACACCAGTAATAAAGCAGCTTCTGCCTAAATTCACTTTAGTTTCTGGACAAGAAGACGCTGTCAAACTTGCAAAGTTGCTACATGCCAAGTACTCACATCCTTCACCAAGCTCAATTACATAAATGTTCTTTCATAGAATTTACCATATTTATTTATTTCCTTTTTTTAGGTTCATTGTCCCCATGAAAAATGGAGACCTAGATTGCAAAGGTTTCCTTGCCAGTATTGTCCGGTCAGAGGGAACAATAGATTCATTCAAGGTTTGTTTACTTCTCTTTTAAGTTTCAAGTTTTTTCTGTTTTTTCCCTTACCAAGCAGGAAGGAAAAGGCAAAGACTACTCTTCACACAAGTGAAATGAAGAAAATAGATTTAGAAAACACAAATGACCATGCTGGAGTAGTTCTTGCATGTGTATGGAGTGTGTTCTATGAGATTCATTGGTAGATGGTAGCATTAATAGACTTAAATTAGCTTGATAAATTATGATTTTCTTACTTTCTCCTTGTTGGCCTCGGGATACACCTCTCTCTAGATCCTCATGGTATCAGAGCATGAAAAATTCTATTGTTTCTACTTCATTAGATTTTCTATCCTTTGATTTCAAATCTCATCATTGCTTCTCTGTTAAACGGTAATTCAAAATTTTTTTTGTTGATTCTCTTTTGGCACTTCTTTCTTTCATTCAGGATGGTTAACTAAGAGGATATTGTTGAAGGTGATATTTGCTTTCATGAAATATAACACCTTGAAATAGTAATGATGTTGGGGATCCTTTGCAATTACAAAATTCAGATTTTCTAGCTGTGAATCTTGTCATTGCTCAATTAATTAGAGGCAATTTTCTAGGCTAGAATAGAGCCATTAAACTTGTATTGGCTGCTAAGAATAAATTAGGGTTTATAAATGGGAATTTCAATACTTAACAGGTACATCAAAATGTAAAAATTAGAAGGCAAATTCTATGGTTACTTCATTGATTTTAAAATTCAATTGCAAAGATTTATCTAATGCGTTTGTACATGGGACATCTACTAAGGATTTATGATGTATATGTGAAAGATTTGGAGAAAGCATTAGACCATTGAATATCATATTTAGAGAGACATAAGCTCACTTGGAAAACATTATAAATTAGTTGTTTTGTATTATACAAAGCTTAAAAGGTTGTGGGATGATTTGCATTTAATGATGCCTATGCTTTATTGTAAATGTAACAATTGTTTGTGATATTTAAACAAAGATAAATGCTTTGGCTGGTAGAAATGAAGTGGTGCAAATCTAAAGGGGCATGAATGATATTCATCCCTTCAAGTTTGCATCTTATTGATGTCCTTGCTAAATCACTGCTAGTTGCTCAACATGTCATTGCTTCCTAGTTGGGTCTCGCACATTTTTCACGTACAACTTGGGGGGAAGGATGTGTGCATAATATGGTTATTCATAATATTGTTATTTCTGTATTTATTTTATGGAATGTTTACTAGCTTTTATATCTGGTACATATGGCTTTCTTTATTGGTAGTCTGTAAACAAGTAAATTTTCTCTTTCAGTAAAGTGGTAAGATACGGATTTTAACATCTTTAACAAAAATCCCAGTTCTTCTCGTCTCTCTGTTTTTCCTTTTTTCTCTGGGATCCACAATTTTGATAATGATTAAGGATGACTAACATTTGCAACTTCTTTTATTAACCTAAACTTCATGCATATTTAACTGATAAGGCATTACTTTAATTCATGCAGAATCTTTTGGCAAAGGAATTGCCGGATGCTCAAGTACTTGAGCCTACACCAGGTGTTCCACTAGAAGTTTCAGCATCTTGAATTTTGATGTGGAGAGTCTGCATTACCATATTGTTTGGTACTTGGTGATGCAGATAACTTAAGCTACGACTTGTGCTTTTGATCTCAAAAGCACTTGATAGTAAGTATAATACATGTAACTCATGGCCTAGCATAACATGCTTATATTCAGGAATTGTTTCTGAATTTCACAGTTATAAACATTGAAAATCGAAAATTTGTAAATTAAATTGGTCTATACCAGTGATGTTGGCAAATAAATAGAGGAAAAAATGCATGATACTTGGTGCATCTGTATTATCATCATCATCATCTATCTACAACTATGCTACTTTTGTGGTCTCATCGAAAACTTTGGTTCGTATATAAAACTATTTTGTTTGTTAATTTGTTAGGAATCCTGACTAATAACATCATCAGATTAGAAATTAAGCCTTTACACAAATAGCATCATCAGACGATATGGTAATATATGAAATATGCTTTTTATATGGTATAATCTTCCAAAAATTTTGACTAACATTAGCACCAAGCCTGACTAATAACATTTCAGGCATGAAATATTATTTTAAAATATACTTTCATCTAGAAAATAGTCATAGCTTTTCTTTCTAAAAGCCCATAACATTTGAGTAATCCTATATATACCTGGTAATTGATTATCATGATTCTTATAATGACAGTTTAATCACATAGTGTAATTGATAAGGGATAATTGCATCTTTACAAGGGCATGTGTTATTCTTTTACATTGGATTGAGATTCTATTGAATTGAGATGAATCACACATCATATTTCATAAATATAATCGTTTTTGTTTTTGTTTAATTTTTTATTTTCAAAATACTACTTTTGACATTTTTACTTCATTTTTAGGTTTTGTTTATATTATTTTATTATTTTTTGTATTGTTACTTAAGATTGTTTTCTTACATAATTGATCACCATGTTTTGAACTTTAGTTTGAATTTTTTTTTTCTTAATTGAAAGATTGATTGATATCATGATTTTCTTTGTTTTCTTTTATTATGATTAAGTAGAAAAATACCAGTGAAATCGATAATAATTAAAAATATGGAAAGTATAGTGTTTTTGAATTAGTGTTGAATAGATTTATATTTGATTTAAATTCTTAATAAATATGTTTTAAATATTTATCATATAATTATAAATATACTTAAAAAAGTTTCTAACTTATACATTATAAGTCAGGAAAATTCAATATATAGATCAAAGTCTATATTATAACTCTAGATCACAATCACATCAAATCACCAATAATAAATAATCTGGATGTGAAAGTGTACCTCAATCCATGTTTCTAATACAAGTCTTTAAGCTTTGTGGTATGGATCTTCCAAATTAATAGAGTACGTTTTGCATGAGATATTAGAGAATAAAATCATAATTATCAATTTGAAGACCATAATCCTAAATATATATAATCAGATATTTTCTTTAATTCCAATTTGATTCATCATAAAATTGAAAATTATATTAGAATATATATTTAAACTCATTTGATATAATTTAAGTCCATCATAATTATAAAACCAAGCTAGATCACTTTTATAAATGCACCAAACCTTATATAACAACAAATAGTGTATAATTGTTATTATCTTTGTTATATATATATACAAGTCCACAAAATAATTCAACAATATCTCACTTAAACTATATATATGTGTATTTAACTTTATAATTATATATCACCTCATACTTTATGATCTCAAAATATTGTTATCATAATAAAAGTATTCTTTAAACAATCTCATCCGATAATCATGTCAATCTAGAACCAAAGCAACTTCTATTACATTTATCATAATAAAACCTATCTATTATAATGTATATCAATATAACTAAATGATATAGATCAAGTATGGATGCATAACATGGAAATTACATGTGAAGTGATATGAATATGCCTATTTTCAACTAATCAACTAAAGTTTATCAAGATCAAACTTTACCAAAATCAGAGTGCTAAACAATTAAGTGAAATTTTATTTATATAGAAAATAATGTCAAAACATCCAAAAATAAAATTATAAACTTCCATTAAAACTAAATATCCTCAAAATACATAGCACCTATATGAGTAGTATGCTCATGAAAGACTTTGGATGGTGATCCCTTAGGAAGTTGATTTGCAAGCATGAAATTTTTACCAATATGCTTTATATAGAATTGATTACTCTAAAATTTTTCTTTAACAACAGGAAACTTAATATCAATGTGCTTTGACTTAATTGAACATTTATTATCATTGGAATATAAGATTACTAACTTATCATCATAAAATATCTTAAGTGGTATTTTAACTTCTATAATTCATAGCCTAGTGATAAAATTTCATAGCGATATTTCATGGTTAGATGCCTCATAATATGCTATAAACTCAGCTTTTATAGTTGAAGGTGTTATAACTCCTCCAACAAGCAAATAAATGTATCTTAATATGGATTTCATGTTATCTTGAGATCCTACAAAGTCAAAATTTGAATATCTAATCTCTAATTTATTCGATCTTATGTCTAAGAGCATGTAATCTTTTATTCTTTATAAGTACCACATAACTAGTTTTACTGTTTTCCAATGTTCCATTCCTATATTACTTAAATATTTGCTCAACATACTACTAATGTATTTAATATTCAAAACCTATGCATCTATTAGCTCCCTATTACCAAGTATAAGGAATATTTTGCATTTCCTTTTCCTTGAAAGCATTCTTAAAGCACTATTTAAGACTAAACTTATCTCATTTAGTTATAATGGTATCACCTAATTTATAGTCTTACATGTCATATCTTTTAAGAAATTTTTGATATAGGCCTTTTGTGATAATTCAAGAATACCTCGAAAGTGATCTCAATGTATTTGAATTCCTAAGACATATGATGAATCCTGAAGATCTTTAATCTTAAAATTGCTCGCTAGAAACTTTTTGGTTTCATGTAACATACCTATATACCTAAGATTAGGAAAATATGCAATTGGAATAATCATATCCAATATTATTTGTTAGGGCATGATTTATGGAGTGTTATTATGGGTGATGAAACTATACTACCAACTGACTGAAAGAACTCAGAAAATATAAAATCAAGAGTGGCAAGGCCATGTACACACTTTTAGTAACAGTTGAGGATGATTTTTTGCAACATATAAAAGACACTATAATACTAAAGGAGGCGTGAGATGCACTAGCTTCTTGATTTTCAAAGACAAATAAAGTAATGACTTGAGAATGAGTTGAGAACTCTCTCACAATGTGATATGACAGTTGGTCAATATTTTATTAGAAGCAATATGTTCAGAGATTTCCAAGATAGATCTAGAGAATGTAATCTCTACAACATGAACGAGAAGAATTATTATCCATGGATTGCAACTAAAGTACACTTCTATTATGACTACTACACATGGATGAGCTCAAGAACCAAATTTATTAGAGTTAAAAAGTTTACTAACTATTCAAGAATGAGTTGAGAACTCTCTTGCAGTGTGATATGATAGTTAGTTAATAATTTACTAAAGTAAAAGTAGTATGTTTAGAGATTTCTAACATGGATCCAGATAATGCAATCTCTGCAACACAGATGAGAATTATCATCTATGGCCTATGACTAAAGTATGTTACTATTTTGACTACTATGCATAGATGGGCTTAAGAACCAACTGTATTAGATTTGGAAAGTTTGGTAGCTAATTAAGAAGTGTTAGCTCAATAGATGGCTGGAATTATAGTTAAAGGTTAAGAAAAAACTCTCTTCACTAATGAGAAGAAGTCAGGGGGCTGGTAGAAGCATCATTAAAAGAGAAGTTTCCAACTTAAGGGAGTAAGACGAGGGTATCATAACAACAACAGAGGAGACAGAAAGAGTTAATGACATAATGGTGAATATTACAACTGTGGTAAGAAAGGTCACTTTACTTGAGACTGTTGGAGCAAAAGAGTTAAGAGTAATAATATTGAATCAACTTCAAAAGATAAAGTAGTAGAATAGGATTTTGAATCTTCTTTTGCAATTAAAGAAGTAGATCTTGATTAATATAGTGAAGAAATGGCATTGGTAATTACTTACTACACGGTTGATCATAAAAATGATTGGATCATTGATTCAGGATGTTCCAATCATATGATAGGAGATAAAGATAAGTTGATAAACTTGACCAAGTATGAAGGAAATAAGGTCATGGTAACTACAAATAATTCAAAATTACCAATTGCTCATATTGGTAATACAATGATGGTACCTCAATTTAATTCACATGAAGTATAGTTGCAAAAAGTAGCTTATGTATCAATTATGTAGAAAAATATTTTCTCCGTTGAATAACTCACAATTTTAGGGAATATTATTATGTTTAATCTAAGTAATGTCAAAGTATATAAAAATATCAAACGCATAAGCAAGCTAATTATGGAAGGAAGGAGACTCAAGTTTATTTACGTGATGAATGCTCAAATGATATACGTAGACAAGATAAGGAAGATTGAGATAGTAGGATTATGTAATAATACATTGGGATATGTTAGCTATCACACGCTGAAGATGATAAAGAAGTCAATGCTTAGAGGTCTTCCTTAACTTGATGTTTGATAAGATACAATGTGTGTAGGCTGTCAATATGGCAAAGTACATCAACTTTCATGTGAAGAATCCAAGTTCAGAACTAAAAATCCTCTTGAGCTAATTCATTCAAATATCTTTGGCCTAGTTAAACAAGCATTAGTAAGTAGTTATCGCTACATGATAAATTTTACTGATGATTTTTCAAAATATGTTTGGGTAGATTTTTTAAAAGAAAAGTTAGAAGCCTTATAAAAATTTGAATCCTTTAAGAAGACAGTCGAGGAGGAACTAGATTCTAAAGTAAGATGCTTATGAATAAATAATGGGGGAGAATACATGTCTATAGAGTTTCAAGAATATTTGCAATAAGCTAAAATCAAAAGGTGGCTCACTTGTTTATGAACTCCTCAACAAAATGGTATTGCTAAAAGGATGAATCATCACTTGGTAGAACTTTATAAAAGTATGTTGTATGCAAAGAATATTCCACCTCAATTTTAGGTTGAATGTATGAAGACAACAACTCATATAATAAATAAGCTTCCTCAAACAAATCTGGGATTTATGTCTCTATTTAAAAAGTTATGGAAGATTAAACCAACAATTGATCACTTTTACATATTTGGATATATGTGTTATGTATTTGTACTAGATCATCTATGTGAAAAGTTTGATGAAAAGGTGGTTTGTTATATCTTTATGGGTTATGATAACCAACGAAAAGGGTGGAGATGTTGGGATCCAATAATAAGAAAATTTTTTATTTCTTGAAAGATGGTATTTGATAAAGCATCATCTTGGTGGTCTCCTTAGTTAGTTCTGTTACCAGATTCAAATGAGATTGAGAAAAAATTGCAACAAAAGTTTTGAGATTCAATTGAAGTAATAAAAACTCAATCAAATCAAGATGATCTTGAATCTTCTTCAACAGACAAAGATGATGATGTGATTGACTCAAAATCATAGAGAAGTCTATGGAAAACTGGAATATATGAGATTATTTTTAAAGAAAACCAAAGAAAACCAAACGATGCAGATGAAGAAGAAATTAAACCACCTTTATAAAGAGCAACAAGACTGTTGCTCTAATTGAAGATTCTAGAGGTATATAAGAACCAGTTACATTTAAAAAAGCATTAAAAAAGAAAGAATGGAAGTTATCCATGCAAGAGGAGATTCAGGTGCTGAATCAAAATGAGACTTGGGAACTGGTGATAAAACCCAAGGATGTGAAACTCATCTCTTGTAAATGGGTATACAAAATGAAGATTAAATTAGATGGTTCGATCGAGAGAGACAAGGCTAGATTGGTGGCTTGAGATTCTCATAGCAATACAAATTAGACTATAATGAAACGTTTAGTCCAGTAGCAAAGATTGCAATAATATGTGTCTTATTAGCTCTTATAACAATTAACTTATGGAATTTATCTCAGATGGATGTGAAGAATGCCTTTCTAAATGGAGGACTTAATTAAGAAGTCTATATGGAGCAACCACTCGGTTTCAAGGATAAATCTCATCCAGAAGCTATAAGTTAAAAAAGGCTTTGTATGGGTTAAAGCAAGCACCTAGAGCTTGGTATAGAAAGATTACTGAATTTCTTATTTTTAATGGATACTCAGTCTCAACAGTAAATTCAAATCTATTTGTTAGAATTCAAAAAGGAAAGAAAGTAATGATTTTGATTTATGTAGATGACCTAATCATTACTAGAGATGATAAAGAAGAAATCAATTAGATCAAAGAAAACCTCTTAATTTGATTTCAGATGAAGGAACTTGGAGAATTGAATCATTTCTTGGGGCTAGAGGTAAAATGCACAAAACAAGGAATATTTCTTTATTAATAAAAGTATGCCAAAGACTTGTTATAAAAGTATGGTGTGCTTAACTATAAACCTATATCTTTACCAATTAAAATGAATTCAAAGATGACTGTAATGGAAGGGAAGGATTTAGAAGATCCAACAATGTATTGTCAAATTATTGACAACTTGATCTACTTAACTTTGACAAGACCATACATTGCTTATGCAATTGGAATAATAAGTAAATTTATGCAAGTCCTAAAGCGCACTCACCTGGAGCTGTTTGAAGAATACTTAGGTATGTCAAAAGAACAGTTGATTTTGGCTTACTCTACAAATATAATGTAGAAAGCAATTTGAGAGGTTATTATGGTGTTGATTATGCTAATGATGTTGATACTTGGAGATCCATAATTAGGTATGCCTTCAACCTCAGATCCAGAGTTATAACATGGTGTAGTAAAAGGCAACAAACAGTGCCACTTTCAATAATTGAAGTTGAATATCATGCAACAACAATGGCAGCAAATGAAAGCACATGGCAGCAATTATTGAAGGATTTATAGTAACCAATGGACTATATAGTCCTCTTATGTTGTGATAATTAATCAGCAATCAGTTTGGTGAAAAATCTCGTATTTCATGTAAGAATAAAGCATGTAGAAGTTCAATATCACTTCATTTAGGAAAAAGTATTGAAAGGAGCAGTCAAAAGATCAAACAATAGACATCTTCATTAAAGGTCTTAATAGAGAAAAGGTTGAAAGGTTCTAAAAGCAACTCAGAATGATCTCTAGGGAAGAAGCTAAAAGAAGATAATTTACGTTGATAGGGAGTGTTAAAAATCAACATAAATCATAATTATTATATATTAATATTTTATGTAATGATAGTTAAACCAATTTTTTTAGGATTTATCATGTGGCTATAATTTTGTTACTTGAAGAAATATCCAACAACAGGCAATCTACAATTTAAAATAAATCAACTTCTACTAAAAGCAAACAAATGTCATTGGCAGCATATGAAATATTTTCTCCCCCCGTGTCTTCAACGACACCCTACATCTAGTAACCGTAAATATCATGCATGTTATTCGTCCTTTTTCCACGTTATATTAAATGGCCCGGTATTTAATCCAATCCTTTAATTAACTAAACTAATTATTTATTCATTAATTAATCCTTGAAGACTTCTGGCATTTATTAGTCAAGCTGTAGACTTTAATTGCATATCTCATCACCTAAGAGGTAGACCAAGTCAATAATACCACATGCATTAGAATTTTTTTAAGGGTAAGTTGGTTTAAAATTTTAAACATCATTTTAAGTATATTACATTTACGATTTAATCATATATACATTTATATATAAAATTCAATCATATATACATTTATATATAAAATTCAAGTAAAATGAAGAGCTAAAAATCCAATTTTTGGATGACTTGGACAAATGCAGTTGGAATTTTATTTTCTAAACTTGAGAATGATGTATAAATAAACAATGTCCACAACTCTTATGTTGTTGAAGATTGTAACATGTACCTAACACCAAACATAGATCTTTATCCACAAAGCCATGTTATTATTGTAATCAGGATGAGTAGGATGAAAACTGCTTCAGGCAACCTGAGGATTGGAACATTTTTAAATTTGAACTGAAATTCAAGAATTTTGAGATTGAAAGAACAAGAATCTTACCAAAAAGTTTGGAATGGTTTTAGATACTTTGGTCTTAAATTTTAAGAAAAATAATCACATCACATATATCTAGTTTTTGGATCTATCAAATTCCAAAAAATATATGCAATTAATAATAGTTTTAGTTTAGTTCAATTTAGAACTAGAAAATGATCCATTCTATTTAAATTCGATACTTTCTATTTGATATTTGAATTGAGTTGTATCTCAAAGATTCATGCTCAACTGTAATTCGTAGCTTATTGTTTGAGAGTATCCTTTGATTATTAATTAATGATATATTTATTGTGATGATTAAAACTCATATAGAAAATATTAGTCAATCTTTTCTGTAAATTTACATAATTTTTTTAAAAAATAATAATTTAGAATCTCTATATTATCATTAGCCAAACATGATAAATTATTAACCATTTTTCATAGTACTATGCCTATAAAAGGAGCTGAAGGGTCCTTTCTCTTTTCATCAGACACCACTATACAACAGCTAATAAAGGGAATATGTCTTCAACTCTATCATCCTCTCTGTTTCTTTCTTGCTTGATGAATTTATTGGTCCTGCTGCCACTATCATATGCCTTGAATATCACTTCTTCTCATGCTCCATTATGCCATGATGATGAGAGGTCTGCCTTGCTCCAGTTCAAGAACAGCTTTCTCATTGATTGTCAAGTTTCTGATGATCCTCTTTCCTATCCAAAAGTTGATTCCTGGAAACTGAAAACAGGACGCCGTATTGATGATTGCTGCTCTTGGGATGGTGTTTCATGTGATGAAAATACTGGTCATGTTATTGGGATTGATCTCAGCAGCAGTTGTCTCTATGGTTCCATCAACTCCACCTCTTCGCTCTTCCATCTTCCTCACCTCCGCACCCTTAATCTTGCCCACAATCATTTTAATTATTCCCTGATACCATCTGAGATGGGCTTTCTTTCTGAGCTGACCTCTCTCAATCTCTCTTATTCTTCTTTTGCTGGCCAAATCCCATCAGCCATCTCCCAACTGTCATACTTGACCATCCTTGACCTGACCACTCACACTGACTTGAAACTCAGGAATCCTGATTTTGGAAGCTTAGTTCAGAATTTAACCAAGCTAGAAGATTTGAGACTCAGCTATATTGACATATCATCCACCATACCAAGCATCTTGAAGAATTTTTCTTCAATGATATCCCTTCGTCTAACTGGTTGTGGACTATATGGTGAATTTCCGGTTGAGATTTTTGGTCTGCCTAACTTGGAAATACTTAAAGTAGCAGCAAATCCTAATCTCAGAGGTCATTTTCCTGAATTTAACTCCACTAGTCCTATTCAATTTTTGCTACTTAGCAGAACAAGTTTCTCAGGAAAGCTGCCAAAATCAGTTGGAAACCTTCCTTCCTTGAATGTCTTGGACATAAATTATTGTAGATTTGTTGGAGACATTCCTGCTTCACTTGGAAACCTCGAGGAGCTTATAGTCATGAACCTCGCGTTAAATAATTTTCAGGTTAAGAATTCTTCATCTCTGTCATGGATAGGTAAGCTAACAAAGCTCCAAGCTCTTGGAGTTTCGGGAGTTAGCTTCAACAAGTTCCCCTCATTTTTGTCCAATCTCACCCAATTGGAGACATGGTACTTTCCATCAAATCAGTTGAAAGGGTTGATTCCAGAATGGTTGTGGAAGTCTACTCTTTCTTTGACGCATATAGATCTTTCTAACAACTTCCTTACAGGCTTTGAACAAAATCCACGTGTGCTTCCATGGACTCTGATTTATATAGATCTTAGTAACAACATGTTGAAAGGATCACTTCCCATTCCACCATCATCCCTTGAAGCATATTTCATGGGAAACAACACTTTATCAGGGGAAATTCCACCAATCATTTGGACCCTGAATGCTCTTGTTGTCCTCGATTTATCTAACAACAAATTTACTGGCATGCTACCCCTTAGTTTGAGTAATTTCGGCACTTCTGTCGAAGCCTTAGTGTTAGAAGGCAACAATTTTCATGGGAAATTTCATGACAATCTAGTAGAAGGGTGCAGCATTAGATACTTAAACTTAGATTCTAATGAGATAGAGGGAAAAGTACCAAGATCCTTGGCCAACTGTACAAACCTTGAGAATTTAATTCTTGGAAGCAACAAAATCTATGATGTTTTTCCATCATGGTTAGGTGCGCTCGAAGAGCTAATGGTTCTCATCTTACGGTATAATCAATTCTATGGTCCCTTAGAGAATCACGTAGCTAATTCTGGTTTCCCAAAGTTATGTATAATTGATGTCTCCCACAACAATTTCTCTGGGAAATTGCCTGCACATTACTTTCTCAATTGGAATGCAATGAAGATGACCGAAGCAGATCAATTGTCATACATGGAGACATCTAACGAAAATTTGCACTACTGGTACACGATGACACTAGTAACCAAGGGCACGAAAGTGCAATACAACAAAATCTTAGAGTCTCTTGTAGCCATTGATCTTTCAAGTAACAAATTTGAAGGAAGCATTCCACAAGTAATCGGCGACTTGAAGGCTCTTCATCTATTGAACCTTTCAAACAATAATCTCCACGGTAGCATTCCAACATCATTAGGAAATCTTATAGAACTTGAAGCGTTAGATCTTTCTGGAAATAACCTCATAGGAGAAATTCCTCAAGAATTAACGCAACTTGGTTTTCTCTCCATCTTCAACGTATCTTACAATCATCTGACAGGTCCAATACCACATGGAAAGCAGTTCGGTACATTTGAAAACAGCTCATATTGGAACAATTCAGATTTGTGTGGAAATCCCTTGCCAAAGAAATGTGGAAATCCTGACACATTACAACCTTCTAGCAATGAAGTAGATAAAGATCGGGGATCCCATTTTGGATTTGATTGGAAACCAGTTGCATTGGGATCTGGAAGTGGACTAATAGTTGGAGGCATAACCGCGCATAGGGCTATCTCGAGGAAATATGAATGGTTTTCAAAGATTTTTAGGATTAGCCAGGCAAGACCGGTAAGGGGCAGAAGTCTCAGTACTTGAATTTCATTACAGTGAATTTCCTTTTTTTTGTTTGCCCAATAATGTCTTTTAAAACTAAAATACATAAATTTTATGTAAATTATTAGAAACTTTAAGCAAAAGTAATTATTCCGAGTGAATTATAAAAGTCAAGACAACCAAATGTGTTATTCGATCTATAAATGCCAATGCATACAACTACATCATGGCTACACATTCTTAAGTTAAAAAGATGTATAAGAAATATTTAACAATTTCAAGCAACAAGATCACTCGTTTGGATTGAGAAACAACTATCCATCGTAAAGCTGTCATTCGATTCTCGCCTGTCACTAATTGTGTTGTGGGTCCCTCATACATGGAGAGGGACAGCCACAAAGCCACCATTCGGTGGTTGTATTTTATTGAATGTTTTTTTTTCTTTCTTGGTAGGTGGCCGCATAAATGGAAAGTCAGCACCACGTTCCGTGCTGACAGCCTACCATCACGTGTTTTGGAGTGCCTATAAAAGGCACTCGTCCCTTCTACCAAAACACATAAAACACAAAACAGATAGAGCAAACGAAAAATTGCTCTGAAGGGTTTGGGGAGAGAAAATAGTGAGGTTATTATTTTTAGATCGGGAAACACCTTGTGAGCCACTATTTTATTTTATCCTTTGTGTACCTACTATTTGTAATAGTAGAAGAATTATTGTGAGTTTTTGTCCGTGGACGTAGCCCAAAATTAAAGGTGAACCACGTTAAATTTTCTGTGTCCATTTTGCTTAATTTTGCATTTCTTTTCAAAAATATATCGGTCGTGCCCAACAAGTGGTATCAGAGCTTTGGTTCTTGTTGAAGATATTTTTTGAAAAGAAGCACGCCATAGGGAAGGAAAAAATTCAAGGAATTTTTTGGTGCAATCCGTTCGAAAAACGGACGTAAAAAGTCGAATTAGGTGAACAGTGATCAACAGTAATTGCAAAGGTGACGCACTGTAGCAAATTCAGGTTGACGGAGTCCAAGTAACTATTTGGTGGGTCCCACAATACTATTCACGTGGGTCCTCAGTCACTATTTAAGTTACTATTGATCAGGTCCCGCAGAACTATTTAGGTAGGGTCCACATTATTGTTTATTAGGTCCCATAGCACTATTCAAGTGGGGTCCGAAGAGTACTATTCCGACGAGTACTATTCTGGAGGTTACTATTTCGATGAGTACTATTCCGGCATGTACTATTTTGGTGGTTACTATTTCGACGATTACTATTCCGACGAGTTACTATTCACCGGGTCCCGCGGTGAAAATTTTGAATATACCTATTCTGCCAAATTTTGACGTCCTGATTCCATTTTTGAGGTCGATTTTCTCAAATTTGGATTAATTTGGCAAATGGAGGTCAAGACGAGTAAAATGATCAATTTAAACGGTATGAACTACCGTATTTGGAGAAGTAAAATGAAGGATCTCTTGATGGTCACGAAAATGCACCTGCCTGTATTTTCTACAGGAAAACCGGAGG
>CANYBF011381406.1:0-17240 GCA_948192965.1 Dalechampia spathulata | reverse complement strand
TTCCTAAAGAGTTGTGTTGTTTGAATGGAAGGGTGGCAGAAATGGTTCATGAAACGAGACGATTTTTCCCAAGAATCGTGACTGTCACGACTCGTGCAGGTCGTGGTGCGAGTAGCTTTTGCTCGGCATGAGTCGTGATCTCTTCCTTGAGACTGCACTTCTCCTTTAATGTGTTCTGTAATGACTCGTGTAAGTAGTTCATGAGTCGTGCCTCTTCTTGTTGCTTATGAGACACTCTCTGTAACGGGTCGCACACCCCGTTCACGAGTCGTGTTCAACCTTCATCCTTTTGGGTGTTCACTGTATTGACTCATGAAGCATCTTCTCGAGTCGATCCTTTTGCTTCGACTTCTTTCAAGTAGGCATCTTTCTGTCACAACTTGCGCATAGTCCTCACGAGTCGTGATCTTCTTTCTGTCTCTTTCTGGTGTGCCTTGCTTCCAACTCACTCTCTCACGCATCCTTCTATCACGACTCATACAGAAGTCTTCCCGAGTTGTGACCTTTATTTTGACTTTTCTTCATTCCAGTGCAGCGATACGAAGCATCTCCCCTTTTTGTCTTCTTCTGTCACGACTCGCACCAAAACTTCACTAGTCGTGCTCTTAACATTTTCACGGGAATGACTTGAGCATGCTTTCCACGAGTCATTTTCTATTTTCTTTCTTTTTGTCACAACTCGCACATAGTTTTCATGAGTCATGACCTTTGTTTACTTCCTCTTTTTCTACTCCTTTGCCAAAATTCTAGATTTTTCCTACAAATTCCTCAAAATTGTCCTCAAAAGTATATTTTGGGACTTCTTACAAACAAAGTTAGATAAAAATAACAAACAAACATAAATATGCATAAAATATAATAAAACTTTAGGAAAAACTTAGACTAAAGGCATAAACATAGCAAATATTAGGCATGAAAACAACAAAATAGCTAGTTATCAAGTAGTAGCCTCTTATGTGTAGTACAATAAAATTAGGCAATATTTGAACTTTTTCACTTTATTTCTTTCTTGTTTTTGCTGCTGTATATTTATCTCACATTAGGATAATATTTTTAAAGTGGGGGGGGGGTGTGTTGTGTTTTATTGTTGCTGAGTTATTTTTTGTAGACCAAATTCTGATGCTATTGGGATGCTTGATCAAAATTTTCACACTTTGCTTCATTCTTTGTAAATAAGTTATTCTATAATCCATCTTCTTTTTCTCAGAATTTTATCAACTAATTTTTCTTTATGACTTGATGATTGGGAATGTGTTGTCAAAATCAACATTTTTGGTATGATCGATTTTGATAAATTATTTAGCTTGAGGCATGATTGATGGAATTTTTGAGTGATTGCTTGCAAGATGATGTTATGCCTTAAAATGGATAATTCCATGACTAGCATGTGAACTAATATGCAAACTAGGCCAAGAAAAGAAAAGAAAAGAAAAAGCAATAAAGAGTGTGTAATACCAACATTAGCTGGTTCAGGTGGTACAACACTCAGACTCCTTAAGCATCTTGTGTACGGAGCTACTAGTGTTGGGAGAATTCAACCCTTTTGCAAGCCATTATAAAAATTTGACAAAAGCACATTTTCAAAAAGGAACAAAAACGTATTAACGTTTGCTAATTGGGTTAGGTGGTCGGACTAATACCCTTTAAGCTACTTTTTATGTATGGAGTTATTAGTAATAGGAGAGTAACCCCCTTTTTAGGGCCGATTAGATTTCAAATTTTTGAAAGCTCCTATAAGTTTTAATTTTTTGAAAAACTAGTTTGGCTAAAATACATGAAAAGCAAGGGCATTTAAAGCTTGGAAAAATTATGATTATTCTACCATATGTTTACTTATGAAAAATATTTTTCTTGGACATAAACTATAAATGGCTATGCATAATTTTGTTTGCTAAGATCTTGAGATTCTTATTATGAGTGCCAAATTGCTAAGCTATTTTGATGAGTTGGTTATACTTAAATGCTGAGAATGATTTCTATTTCCTTGACTCTTGTTGCTTTGATGGAATTGGTTTTTAGATTTTATTTAGAGGAAGGGATAAAGAATGCTTGAGGGCAAACATTGATTAAGTGTGGGGATATATGATCGAGTGTCAAATTGCATGATTTTCATAGTAAAAATGATTTATTTTATGTAGATAATTTTGCTAGAATAGTTGACTTGGTTTTTGTTTTTTCATTTTACAGGTAAAAATAATGAAAAAGTGAAAAAGTGAAAAGATAGATAAAAAGGCATTTTTATCTCATTTTTTATGAGAAGGTGAAATACAAGGCTTATGATCGTGTCTTATGGGTACAAGAAGAAAAAAAGCTTATGGCATTTGATGACCGAACTATTTTAGTTTTTAAATTTGAATTTTAGATATGGATTAGATTAGAATTTATGAACAGAGGATAGAAATCTTATCTTAGTTATTTTATATTTATTTTATTTAGTTTTCTCACTTATATAAATAAGAGGATTTGTTCCTATTATAGCAAGTAGAGAATTTGGGGAATTAATTTAATTATTATACTTTTCTTTAATCTATTCAATTATTTTCTTTATTTTTCTTCTTTGTTTTATTTTTATGTTGTGCCTATGATGCTTGGCTAGGCATTTTAATTCTTAATTGAAAGCAACATAAAGTAATTCATTGAAAGTTATATGAGATCTAAATGTTTTGAATTCCAATGGTAATTTGTTATTTACTTTAATTTGGTAAATCATAAAACCATTATTATTTTCGAAGGTATGTGAAAAGAGCTCATCCCATATGTTTGATTATATTATATTGCTATGCGAGTCATGTTGATCTGGAATTTATCTTAATTTGCTAGAGTAGCAATCAAAATATTATTCAGCTAAATTGAGGTTTAATTATTTTATGAATTTTGGCAATCTAGTTTGAACATAGCAAAGCTAGTTCTTAAGTGTTAACTTGAGTTAGATTCTTCTAATTCTTAATGGTGTTTCTGGAAGGTTATGTGAGAACTATTTCCATAGTGTCTATCCAGAAATTAGAGATGATTGTAGAGTTACTTCTTGGTTGTCTTAAAATTAAGGAAGAATTGATTCGTGTGAGGTCATATTTTGGTGTTCTATAACCAGCTTAGTGATTTTTACCATTAGACTATATTTGAGTCAATGATCATGATTTTTCAATGAATGCTTGTGAGCTTTTTGGTTAGGAAACTTTTAAATATTAATTTTCTCTCAATCAAAATTTCAATTTTTATTTATTTTATTTTTCTCCAATTTCAAAATATTTTTATTTTGATTTTATGCAAAGAATCAAAGGATTCTCCCATCCCTGTGAGATTGACCTTTATTCCACTACTGCAAATATTGTTAAATTTCTACATTGAGGAAGTAGGAATTAATTTGATAGATTTGACACTCGATTAAACAATTATCCCATGAATCTTCTATACTTGTTAGGATCGGGTAAGGCTAAACTTATTTCATCATCAAGTCTATTTCCTTTTATCATGGGATAAGAATAAGCTTTGCATGTTCTAATTCTATATCCTTTATGGTATCTAGGGCATATTTTCATTGGCTTAAGAACATCACTTCTGCTAATCTTGTAATTTCAACATTAATAAAGTACCTTATATTTCCAAGATCTTTAACTGTGAATTATAAATCCAAATAAGTTTTCACTTCTTGAATATGTTGCATTTTTTTTACTTATGATTATAAGGTCATCAATATAAATTATAAGAAATATTGGATTTGATTTTTCTTTCTTGATAAATAAATAAAGATCATGAGCTAACTATGTAAATTTGATTGCTTGTAATTTTTATATTAGTTCCTTGTTACTGACACCCTACCTATTTTAATCCATATATTCTTTTGATAAGTTTGCATATATTTCTTAGTTTTACAGGATTATACCCTTTTGGTGGATACATGTAATCTTCATCTAGGTAACTATGAACATATGAATTATTAGTATTTAGTTGTTGAATGGTTCAATTGAAAGTAACAATAATGGCTAAGAAAAGTCTAATTATTACCAATTTTGTAATTGTTGAGAAACTATCATGATAGTTTATGCCTACCAATTGATTATATCCTTTGTCTACCACCCTTATTTTTATACATGTTTATTGTTTCATCTGGATTATACTTTATTTTGCATACCTATTTAAGGTAATAACTCTTTTTCCATTTGGTAAGTTAGTCATTTCATACGTTCTATTCTTTTCTAGTGCATTTATTTATGCTTTCACGGTTATTACCCAATTATTATCCTCTTTTGCTTCACCAAAAGATTATAGTTCATGTGTAATAGATACATTATGCATAAATTACATGTAATCATAACTAAACTAGACTTAGTTAATTTGGAAAGGATGTGTTAAAGTAGGTTCATCTAAGTGGGTGCTACCATGAATGATTTTATATTGGGCTTTATTTATATTGTCATTAAGCTAATTTGGTTTAATAAACACTTTAATACTCCTTTTAATAGGTTCTAAAGGTTGAATTGGTTCATTGGTTAATGGAATGACTTTAGATTTCTTTAAGGTAATAGGTTCCATTAGTATTTTAGTTGAGGGTCTTTTGTAACAGGTAAAGTACTCATGTCTTCTAAATATGGTGTTATTATATGGTGATTGGGTAATATTGATAATAATCTTTCTACTTTTATATGTTTGATATGTCTACTTGCATATGAAAAAATGTTTTCATAAAATTGTACATTTGTTAAAATTATGATTTTTTTATTTTTTAAGTTATACAACTTGTATGCTTTGTAAATTGAGGCATAACCAATGAAAACATATTTAAAAGCTTAAACTTCAAACTTGCATTTTTAAGGATTAAACATTTTAAAAGCTTAAACTTCAAACTTGTGTTTTTAAGGATTAAACATTTTAAAAGCTTAAAGTTCAAACTTGTGTTTTTAGGGATTAAGCATTTTAAAAGCTTAAACTTCAAACTTATGTAAATCATAAACATCTAAACACTTTTAAATGTTCATAGGTAGGTAATTGTTTAAATATAACCTCATAAGGGGTTTTTGAATGGAAGATTTTAGTTGGAATCTTATAAGATATGTAGTAGTTAAAATGCTTTCCCTTCATAAATATTTAGGAAGTTTTAAGATAAATATTAATGCTCTAGCTACTTATAATAAATGTCTAAGTTTATGTTTACTTATACCACTTTGTTACAATGTGTAAAGGGTAATTTTTATGCAAAATACCATTTTCCTTAGTGCATGTGACACTAGATAAATTATCTATCATTATCAAAACATATTTAGCATTTAAAATTGAATAATCATGATTTGGTCTCCATAAATCAATATGAAGTAATTAAAAAAAATGTTAGATGTTATGATTTTTCTTTTTTGAAAATTAGTTCTTTGTTACTTGGTAAGTGGATAAATCTCACATACAGAAGTACGTTTATTAAGTAAATGTAAGGCTAGAATATATGATAATATAGAATCTGAAAGGTTATCTAATTTATAATACCTTTTCTCATTAACTTTCAAATATGATTCTTCCTCTATTACTATCTGTTTATCTATGGTTAAGGAATTATAAATGGTTAGAAAGAAATTTTAGCATGGTTTATTAGCACTTATTAAGTATAGCGCTCCTTATTGTTGACCTTATGCTAGCATTTGTTTACTGATTTGGTATTGTATTAGGCAATGGTCATGGAAAAAAGTTGCCATTAGTTTTGTATTTTTAAGTAGTTATATATTATGTTTGAACTATGATGTACAGAGTGTCTTGTTTAGTGTTATTTGAGAATTGATAAGTGTTTGCTTGGTATGTGTAATGAATTAAGTATTGCCATCTGGTAGGGTAAATGAACCTTTCTTGTGTAATGAATTGATACATATGAGTTGTTGCTTCTGAATCTATTATCCATATATCACAATTCTTATTAATTTTACAATCAAAGTAGTAAATTAGATTATTACCTATAAACCTACTGAAATCTAGATTGGCAATGTTAATCGACTAGTTATTTTTTAAGTATTTAGTAAACTTCTGTTGAATGATGAAAGACTAATCGATTAGTTCTTGCTTTATATCTTGCACAGTCATCCTAATTTCAAGTAAAGTTTCCATAACATTTGCTACTGAATTATTCCTTACCTTGTTTTCTTCTTAAGTTTTATAAACCGATCCAAATATCCATGAACGTTGAACAATGCCTCTTTAGTATGCCATCTAGATTTATAATGAACATAATTTGTATTTTCTTCTTGAATGATTCCCTTGTTTTTTGCTAGTACTTCTCTTTTGTGAATCTCATTATCATTATTGAGTTACTGATGTTGATATTTGAATGAGTTTCTCTTTCCTTCTTAACCTTAAGAACATTAAGTATGCTTTATTAATACAAGAAAGTAAATCCATGTCACACCCTAACATGATGTAACGCGTTCCCGTAGAATAGTTAATAATCCCCTAAGTAAGGAAACCATTAATTATTCTACAAGGGATCTATACAATTTATATATATATATATATATAGTCATTTAGATCTATTTGTTATTCAAAACACCTATAGACATGTGTAATAACAATACATAAAAGTATGCATCCATTTTATCTTAAGATATATGTCTTACATTTGTCATGCATACTCATACCATCATTCCTTATATGTAATCTACATATTTAATTTTACATGATAAGGTGATCTTGATAATACGTACAATACAAAAATACATCATATAAATATTACTACCGCTAAGGTTAATATAACAAGTTGCATATACAAAGACATAATGGAGTATGTTACATTGGTCCCAAACTGCTTTGAGAATGAGATTTCTTCAAAATAACAACCTTCTCTAACTGTAGATCGGTCAGCCTAAACTCTCACCCAAAGTTCCTGGTCCTGCATTCATCAAATGATAAATGCTAAGTATAAAACTGAATGGTGCTATAAAATGAATAAATGATGAGAGCACGTATCATAAATAACTTATTAAAATTGAATCACAGTAAACTAGCATTAAGCAATATAGTTATATCCTATCATGCCATTTTATATCACTCATTAACTGTTATAAGTAATGCATATGGCATACGATATTATTCATAAGTTACTATTCATTAAGTACTATTCATAATTTACTATTCACCATTCACCTGAGTATAAGTAACAACTTCCATATTTGTAACATGTATAAATGATAATGTATGTCTGTGAGAATGCATTCATGCTTTGCATTTTCCTTTTGATTTTCCTGTAACATTTCATTTCTTTTCTGTATAATTGTTCACAATCCCGTACTGGGTCCATTTCTCTAGGTACTAGTACTATATCATTCTCTGGTTCCTATAGGAACATAACATTTCTCTATGGTTCATAATAAGAACCTATACTATATGATTCCATTAAGGGAATCGATAATAACTGTATGACCCAGTACGTTATCAATGAATATTGCTCTGTATATCACTTTCTTTTCCCCTTTATATCCTCTGTATGATATATCATGAATATGTCTGTATGTATGGATGATTCATGACATGATGCATAACTTATGCTTTAATGACCATATAATACCATTTACAATATAATCTCACTACGTTGCTATCATAAGCAATTAAGTGATATATCATCATTTTAACACCCTATATGAGGTCATGAGACGAGTAGCACAAATATTCAAATATAGGGACATCATTTCAAGACCTTAGATAAGGTCATGAAGTGAAAAGCACAAACTTGCTATCGCTTTGCCTTTTTCAATAGCAGAAGGAGAAGTATGAACTTCGTGATTTGAACCTGTGACATTTCCATTTTACATCCGTTTAGTAAAGTTATTCACATATTGTAATTGATTTCTCATTTTAAACAATCCATATTCAATCATGATATGAAATCTTAAATCAACTTTGATTTATAATGAATATATAATCATTATACCATCTTATAACATTTCACATTTTAACAGCATCCATTAACTTATGTAATTTTTCCCATGCCATAACTTGATCATATAGTCACTTTTAATGCACGAACAAGTTATCTTAAGTCTTATCTATAAACAATATATCTATAGTTGCAATCATAGATTCACATTTCTCATAATACACAATATTACACATTATAACTCACTTGCTGCCCACTAAAGAACCTTTTGATATTTTTATACCTTTACATACCTATACACACTATTAAACTCCATTTTCAATTTATAAACACATTGTTTATTCATGTTTTCAACAATCTCAAGAAATACTTACTTCTGCTCCTTAAAAGAACAAAACCTAATCTATTCTCACTTTAGACAACAAATTGAATTCAATCTACCAACACCTAAAATCATCTTTTCTATCTAGACAACAAATTGAATTCAATCTACCAACACCTAAAATCATCTTTTCTATCAATCTTTAAGCATAACAAGTCTTAGAACTATCATTAATTAATATTAACATACTTCCAGCAGTAACCAAGATAATAAATTCTAGAGTTACAAGCCATGGATTTACACCAATTCACATACCAAAGAGAAACTCATCCAGTTATATCATAACATCAAATTCAGTAACTTATCTTTTCTATCTCTCACTAAATACTCTAATTATGCTATTTACACACAATCCTAACAAAATTCACCTTTTTGCTAATCATGTAAATAGACATAAAGAAGAAGAAAAAGGCATACATATAGTTTGTATAATCCAAAAGAAACATAAAAGTTGAAATCCATATAATCTTACCTTGGAAAGATACTTTTCTTTAACTCAAGACACAATGAAAAGAAGAGAAAATAGAGGTTGTTTGCATTAAGATGGAAAAACTGACCTAATTTTACTCTATAAAATTTTGATTTTAAGTCACGTATGGTCGTACGGTATCACGTACCCCCATACGATTGTACCACCAATTGGTATGCCTGTATGATCTAAAAATCTTGAATACACATTTTACGTCAAAGTGATTGTATGACCGTACCATCAATTGGTACTCCCGTACGAAAGCTACTGTCAAAATATAAATAAATGGTATGCCCATACGCAAACCTGTACATCCGTACCAATGTATTTTTCATAAGTTCTTCACTTATAAAGACTTAAACCTATTTATTATCTTTTATAAACCTCCTTTCATCTTCTTTTTATTGTTTTCTCTATGAATTTCCTATTATAAGGAATTCATTTATTCAGAAAGCACTTTATATCATGTTCATCAAATCAAAACATTCATGCATCCTATCTCATTCATGCATTTCATGCTTTAATCAATCATTAACTATAACGTACTCATAAAATGCATGCATACAAGAATATTGAGTGATTGAGGATGTGACAATCCATCAGTAAGATTTGATTGTAAATATGATAATAAGGTTCATCTTATCCTACTAGAAACTGCATTAACTTATCTTCACATATGACATTCTCTAAATGCTTGGTAGCTCCATATAAACATGTAGGCAATATCTATAAATAAGTTCATCCCAAAAATATTTCATTTTGCTATAGTAAGCTAAAACTGAAATGTTCCCTTATTTTAAATTGTTTATCTCCTTTTTGATTTGATATAGGAGAGGCCTATTGCTCTTGCCATACCTCTCCTTGATCTCTTCATAGAGTTCCTTTGAAGAAGAAGAGTAAACAAAAGAATCCACCAATTCTTTTACAAAGAATTCAAGATTCAGGAGCTAACCATGCTATCAAACTTTTTCCACCTTTCAAGGTTAGTTTTATTCTTGGTTGGCTTGGGATTAATTCAATTGATAAATCCTAGTTTATCTTTCACCCTTAATGCCAAAGTTATGGATTTGCTCCATGATATGTAAGTTGGGCCCATCAAGAAGTTGTTGACAAGTAACATGCTTGGATGATTTTAGTTATGTAAAAGAAGGGCATCATCTTTGTTGACACTCGAATTCATAATGTTTCCAGTAAAAGTTGTAATTTCAATCATTAATATCACAGGTTACTTTGATATCATGTAAATAATATTGCACAAACCAATTCAATTTCATTTCTACGTGTAAGTAAAAATAATATTTTATAACTACAAATATGTATAAACACGTTGTATAATTAGTTGTAACAAATCAATGAGCTATCCTCCTGTTGTATTTCAAAATATTTTCATAACAAGTGTAATAAGTCTTTATCAAATCATTAGGTGTCCATTAAGTCCATTTCAAATAAACTCATTCCATGAATAATTCTAGAAAAGTAAACCTTCAATCTTTTGAAAGCAAACGTGATTCTAGTTGAATCATTTACTTTATGTCTCTTCTTCTTCTCGATGTGCATCAACTATAGAATCACCCACTTCCTCTTCTTCATGAATGTTATTGTATTTACATTTCGATTTTGAATCAACCCATCTTTATGTCGATGTTCTCCATATGGAAACAAATAAACAAACAGATGCTACAGCATTTCAATAAGAATGAAAATAAAATTTAAATTAAATTGAATAGAATAATATAGAAATATAGAGAGTTAAAAAAAAAAAGAAAAATTGAAATACGAAAAAGAACACAAAAAACTGTAAAAAGTAATATATAAAATTTAAAAGATTTATAAATAAAAGAAAAAAAATATTAACAAAAAAATATATGAAAATAAAAAATTTAAGCAATGTTGAAGATGAAAAATTAAAAATTGTAGATAGAAAATGAAGGTGTAATTTAATAACAAAATAATTGAGTTAGAAAATGCATGAATCTTGATGAATATATGAATGTAATATTGAAAAAGCATTTTATAGAAATGGAGGGATGGCGTGTTGGATTGTAGTGGGTGGAATAATTTGGGTGTTTAGTGATATGGGAACAAGTGAATGGAAATCAGAAAATGATTGCATGGATTAAAGACTAAAATGTGTATAGTTAAAGATCTCTGTTGCTCTTTGACTATGCGGGGATTCATCCTCTGATGCAAGTGGACCGACTCACATTTACCACTTTCATTTCATATCCATTTTCTTCTCTCTAACAAGTTTCAACGCCCTTCACCCCCTCCATCAGCCTCTCCTTTGGTTTTCATCAAACACATTTTAATGCATAGTTTTTATATCCATGTTTTGTATGAATTATTTCACAATTTTACATTATTTTTAATTAATTATATTCATCAAATATTCATTTTTAACAAATTAGTGATGTTCGTTTATGTATTAACAATAATTTCTTGGTTTTCAATGAATATTTTTAATATTAATGCTACATTATAAAAATATAACATTTTTAATGATTTTACAAATACATATATACATGTTAATAAGTAAAAATTGTTATTTTTATAAAAGATATGAAAATGATTGTAAATTAAATCTTTATTTTAAGAATTACAGTGAATAATTTTTTGATATCAATTTATTATTTATTGAATATAAAATTTAAGGAGGAAATTTAACCAATAATTTGTCAAATGGATGTGAAATATTCTTTGGTTATATATGTATATGATTTTTATGTTATTTCTTAATTAATCTAAACAAATAAATCAAATATCCATAATTATAGTAAAAATAAATAAATAAATCAAATGAACATAAAGCAATAAGGATAAAATAACCTTTTGGGTTATGCTTGAAAGCAATATAAAGTATTAGGTTCAGGTTTGAATTCCTTTCAGGTAAATCATGAATTAATTTAATAATTAAATGATTTTTTCTTTAATTAAAAGAATGAGAGTAGAAAGAAATAAAATATAAATACGATAGCTGTAGAATATACACTACAACATGAAAAAAATAAAAGAATAAATCATAAAACATTTATCCAAAGCCGAACTGCAATGAATTAAAGTTATAAAATAGTAAAATAAATATTAACAATAAGCATGGACTACACATAAATCATGCATGGTCATATTCAAGACGCAAGCCTTGACATGTTAAATGGCATATCATGGAAACAAACGTCCCAACATGCAACCTCCACCACAACCAACACACGATAGTAAATATGTAAATCATGCAACTCTTATCATGTTTCTACACAGCATATGATCTACGCAATCAACACAACAGCACAAGCTTATTTATTAACACTCACTGGCTGAACCAAAAATACAAAATGCAGTAAAAATATAAAACAACTACATAAAATAGATAAAAAAAAAATCAGATGGTTGTCAGGGAACACCTAACGCCTTCGGGGAAGGCTATGCACTTGTTGGAGTGCACCAGGCACCTATTAAACATGTGTTGGGGCACTCAAACAAACATAAAGAATGGAGGAACAAGTGTAGGGTAATTTGGATGGTTCTTAAGGTCATCTTTGATTTACATGTGAAATCCAACATTCAAAAATGTTCATTGTGGTTCCCACTCAACTTGATTTAGGCTTGTATTTAACATAAAAACATATAGTATAAACAATTCCAAGTTCAAATCAATGATGAACAATAATGCATGAAAATTAAAAATAAAAAGGAATGTAGACTTGATGAAAAATCAACCTCAGATATCCTAAATTCTAAAAATTGATAGACCCTAAAAGTGTATTTACCTCTACCTGATTGAACTTTAAGATTATAACAAAATAAACAAGAGAATTAAATAAAAAAAAGTTTTCTTATGTTACTATGATTTGGAAATGTTATGGTGTTTACAATTTCAAAAAAGTTTTTCTGATATTAATGATGTGGAGTTTATGAATAAAAATGAAGTGAACCTCTACTAGAAGCATTTAATATTAAATTATTGACCCTTAATTTTCATTTCTCATTGCATTTCTACATTTTTTATTATCTAGCTTCATGATGAATTATAATCTTGATTCTGTGTTGTATGCATGAATTTTAACATCCCTCGAGTGTTTATAGTCTATGGAGCTGTTGACCCTAACTTTTCACTTGCACGTGCAATTTTGGGTTTTTGTCGATTTGACTCGGTACAGGTCTCCGATATCAACCTTGGTTTACGTACATGCTTTTGGACTTCCTTTAAGTGTTTTGGACATTCGAAGCATGTTACATTTGGCTAGTGGAAGGCAAAGCACATACCATGTAAAATGCTACATGTGTGGCATGTAGCACTACATGCTACATATGTAGCATAAGAAGACATTTGGTGGGGCTCACTTTCCAGACCAAATCTAACATGCTCCATATAGCACAACGTCTTATAATGTCAAATAATGCTTATTTGGCATGTAGAGCATATTACATTTTGCTTATGCAAGGCGGAGCGCATAGCATGCAAAATGCTATATGCATGGCATGTAGCACTACATGCTATGCATATAGTGAAAAAAAATGTTTGGTTGGCAACCTTCTCGGGATCAAACCTAACATGCTTCGTATCTTACAATGTCTTAGAATATAAAATGATGCTTGTTGGGCATGGGGCGCATATCTCGATGTGCCTATAATGGGCCCCATACAAAGGGTCAAAACACTATGTGCGTGTCATGTAGCACTACATGCCACATATATAGGCTATATGCTGCACACATAGCACTACATGCCGCACACATAGCTTAAAAATTTTCAAATCCTACATTGATAATGTGATTTCTCAAACCCTAACACCTTCCACTATAAATATAACACTTAGGTTCATGGAAAATAGTCCAAAAATTAGCTAAAAATGGCCAAACTCTGCCAAAATTCACTCTCAACTTAATTAAAAACTTCATTAAGCAAGAAATATAGGTTTTTAGAGACTAATCAACACTAGTTAGGTCCCTAAACAAATTTGGATTGAAGATTTACGAGTTCAACCTACTGTGGTGAGTGAAATACCTATTTTCTCTCCATTTTCTCATGGTTTTTGCTATAGATCTATGATTTTTGGGTGATTGGCTTCAATCTTGCTTGTTTATTAATTCCTAATGTTTATTTATGATCAAAACATCTTTTTTCTACCTTGGATCTACCTAGATCTGACCCGGATCTTGTATTTTTGCCCAAAAACTCAATTTTTCTACTATTCTGTACACTATATGCACTACATCTAGTGCTATGCGCGTAGCACATAGCCTATATTGCTGCACATATAGTTGAAGGTGCTACACATATAGCCTTCTATTTTTCTAGAAAATTACGATTTTCCTATATTTTCACTTATTTCTTCACCCGATCTCATGAATCTAGCAACATTAATGGCTTTTCCATAGTCTTAATGTTCTAGATCTATCATATATTATCCAGATCTAATTAATTTTGGCCTCAAAATTAATTATTCAAATTAAATGCTCATTTGATTTTATTTTTTGTGATTCAAACACATATTCATGCTTCAATGATATGACATGTTTTGTTAAAGTTGCAGGGATTTGAGTTTAGATCGTGTTTTTGCTAAAAAACTTTATTTTTCTCAAAATTTTTCTCTTACATGTGTAGCACATAGCACTATGTGTGAAGTCCATGCTTTTGTTCTAAGTGCATCCTCAATTTATGAGCCTCGTAAGCCTCACTCTGGGCGATGGCAGAAACCGTTCTGCTCATTGCCCTTGATCAAGACCATTTTAAGGCAACATAAGCATAAGTCATCAAAATGAGGTCTGATCATAACATGTCTTTTCATCGAAAGTAAGGAAGGTACCTGACCGCTGCTCGTGTCAAGGTTTGATGTTCATGTTGAGGCTTAAAGAGTGCTTGTGCTGAGGCTTATAGAGTGCTCATGTTGAGGCTTGCAACCTAATTCTGTCACTAGGAGCCCAATGCTTGGGCTAAACGATCAATACTGATATGATGCTCATACTAAGGCTTGCGTCCTAATTCTGCCACTAGGAGCTTAATGCTTAGGCTAAAAGATCAATGCTAATTTATTGCTCATGTTGAGGCTTACGACCCAATTTTGCCACTGGGAGTCTAATGCTTGGGTTGGATGATCAATGCTGATCTAGTCAACTACTGGACCAATGGCTTTGCTACGAGGCTCAAAATCATCTGATTCATGTTGAATATCTCCTAAAATGGCATTTAGGACCCACTACTAGGACTCAACACTTTCTGGTCGATTGTTTTGACTAGTAATGAACCTAATTCTATCATTGGGAGCCTGATGCTCAAGCAAAATGATAAAGGTTGATCGGTGGACCTCTATGAGACTGATGGCTTTGCTGCGAGGTGTCACATCCTAATTGAGCACACACGTCGCATATATGAATTGATTTAAATGTTATGTTTTATATGTTATTGATGTGTAAATGATGTGAAATTATGATTATGATGATAGATATATGATTATGATTATAGATATATGATAAGATTAGAGTTTAAAGCTCTCAAGTTGAAATTGGAAATTTTGACGAAAACCATTAAAACGACCCCTGAACGGTGACTAATTGAGGTTTTTGATGTTGAAAACACTTAGTATAATTAATTAAGTAAGCTAAAGATGATTGTTTTAATGTGAATTTGATATATACAAATTTTAGAAAATTTGAATTAAAAATTATTTATGATGTCATAATTGAGTAATGATGATGTAAGCATGATGTAAGTGCATAAATTTAATTATGATTTTTATTAGAAAATGAATAATTATGAATTTATAATGTACTAGTATGAGTATATAATAAAATTTAAATATTAGACAAGTATAATTAGTATTTTTAATTATGATGTCAGAATGATATCATAAGTGGTATAATTGATGTCATAATTAAGTTAATAAATTAATTAGTATTATGTAAGTGGATAAATAGATAAATATAATTGAAAATAGAATAAGTTAAAATAGATTTTTTTTAGTATATTATATTAGAAGTGGGATTGATATTTGAAAAAGTGTATAGGTATTTGAAAAGTAGTTTTGTAAAATGGTGTTAGTGGATGGAGAGAGAAGATTAAGAATTATATTTTATTTGATTGAGGGAATTGATGGATGGTATTTTAAATAAAATAAAGTGTATTGGGGTATGTATAGAGTATTTAAATGCATGAAAATAAGAGTTGATTGGTGGAACTAGAAATTATACATGCAAATATACGTATATGTATGCATAAGGTTGGATTTTTGTATAATTAGGGTATTTTGAGTATGCCTTACATTTGGACTCATTCCATCCAAATTTCTATTTCATTTTTGACTTACATTTCATTCATTATTGTTCCTTCCATCATTTGGCTGAAACATATCCTTACATTTCTCTTCCTTATCCTTTTATCTTTTCATTTCTAGCTTATCTCTTTCTTATCCTTACATTTTCTCTCTTTGCTCTAACATATCTTCATCTTCCTCAAAGTAACCAAAACCAAGCTTCACCATATCTTCATTCTTCCTTCAAAAACCATATGTTTTAAGTTTGTTCTTGAGTGGAGCTTAAGTTTAAGTTAACAAAGTTCCATTTCTCTTTATTAATCAAAGAAAGTGCATGCATGTCCAATGAAACACCAAAAGGCCGAATCTTCATCTTCTTATTCTCTTCAAACTTCAAGTGTTATATAAGGTATATATGTTTAGCTTAAGTTTGAGGTAAGATATGTTCATTTCCTCCTAGTTCAAGTGGTGGCCGAATGCTTTTCTTTTTAAAGCTACTAAATCAAAGCTAATCCTTGAAGAAGTTGAAGTTTTACTAGTTTTTCTTCCTCTTTTGGTTTGGATTTTTCAAGCTCTAGCTAGTTCTTTAAGAATACTTTAAGGTAAGGTCAAAATACTCTTTGTTTTCCTTTATTCTTATGATGACCAAAAACGTTTCTTAATGGATCTTCAAGTTATGCTCAAAATCATGAAGATCCATACATTTTTTTATGGAAACTGATAATTTACTTTGTTTATGGTCCGATCTAACTCTTTTTTGTACATGCATGTTGATTTAAGGTGAAGATCAAGCTTAAGGAAGTGGAAGTGAGAAAATCCACTTAAATCCATAATAAAATCCAAAGGAGACCAAATTTTAAGTTGAGATTTTTATGGTTTGGCTTAAGGTAAGCCTTGGTGAGTATGAATTAGTGGTAGATTGAGTTGATTTATGAATTTTGATGAGATTTAAGTTGTGGCCAAATGGTTTCTTGTTTTTTTGGTAGTTTTTATTTGGTGATTTGATAGTTAGATGAGTTAGGATTGTAAAGGGCATGAAATAAAATGAGTTGTGGTTGTATGGGTGTGTATGTCTTATGATCTTCCTTTTGGCAAAATCATTCTAAGAAAATTAATAATGATTGGTAAGTTTAAAACATGGTTTAAAGATGATTTACTATAAACAGAAGATAAAAAGTTAAGAAAATGATAAGAGTTAAGTGATAAGTTAAGTAAAAATTGATGATTAAGGCTAAATATCATTTTAAGTGTATATGATTTAAGAGCTATGAATTAAATGATTAAGTTTAAGTATGAT
>CANYBF011381387.1:0-12353 GCA_948192965.1 Dalechampia spathulata | reverse complement strand
AGAGTTACTATCAAACTGTCGCTTCTAATCTCTAATCCTGTTTCTCTGTGTTTTGATGCAAAGATATTCTTTTGGTTTGCTGATTCAAAATAAAAATTTTTAAATTTCTTCCGCTGCTCATTAACTACGCAAACCAACATCCTCCAAATTGGTTGTTTTGGACCATATGAATGATGCTTGGCTTGATTTCAAAGTTGTTGTAAATAGTTGGTGCCACAATGCCTCCATTATCATTAATCAGCATGATATGTATTATTTACTTCAAGTTACCAATCAATTGAATAGAGTCTATAATATAAGATATCCATTGTTGAGTATATAATATGATTAAGAAGCCTTCCCAGAAGATAACATCCACTATTTAGAAGGACCTCCATTAGATGATAATAATCAATACCTAGATATTTGCCCTATTCACAATCCATCAGGAAGTTTAATACCAAATTATCTAGATTCTCTATTCCAAGATTCCCACCAGTTGAGTCCCCCGCACCTATGGACACTTCAAATCATGACATGTCACATACTCCATCTTCATCTTCCCAACAAAGGCGTAAGTCCTACTTTCAGGCCTTTGGAGACTTATATGAACAAAGAAGAAGAAAAGGTTACTAGTACTTAAGTGGTCCCACCCGACCCACCAGTTAATGACCTTCCACTACCCATAAAAATCCAAAACTACTTTCGGCTACTTTATTAAAGTTTATGGAATAATGTATCCAAGATAAGATTCTTTCTTATCTTCCTTTATTAAAGTTGTTTGTATTATTGTAAAAATTGATGTAACTAAAGATAAGGCTTATCCTTATCTCATAGGTGTATGTTTCTTATTGGTTTTCACAAAGCATGTTTTAAGAAGGTAAGGCTCAGCTCTTCCTATAAATATTGTAACTCCTTCCTTTAAAAGGGCAAATCGAGTTGAAACAATAAAATTACTTTTCTCTTAACTTCTCTCTTATCTTTTCTATGACTTTCTAAATTCCTTTTAATACTTTCAAACTTAGATAGTCGGGATATCAACTAAGTCTTCTCCTCTTTTTGATCCTTACTAGTTCTTGATTTATACAGGGATATGTTTTTTAGGCTCGCTTTGCCTTTTATTATGATCTCTTATTCTTTCATGATGCTTTAAGGATTAATCTGCTCCTCTTTATGTTCTTATCACATGTTAATTATTTGATATTCTGAAGCCTAAAGAAGTATTCTATAAGGGAAAAAGAATGGTGTAAGAAGAAAAGCCATTATCATTCAATAAAGGCACAAACCTGCAGTTTAGACCACTTTTACATCTTCTTTGCAACCAGAGGGTCCAGATTCTTGGTTCACACACTATCAAGCTTATCCCTATATAGCTCTTACCCCTAGTAGTTTCTAACTTTAGTCCCTCAGGGATATGGAATTCTAATCCAAGGAAGACTTGGTCTTCTATTCCTACTCTAACTTAGAAGACAAATAAATAAAATAAAATAATGCTAAAATTACATGGAAATTCATACAAGCAAATTAGGCTATTAATTGGCCTAACTTCCTTTCCTTATTGGGTTCTCAACAGGCCTAACTTATGGCCTAATATGCTTAACTACTTCATAGGCTTATAAAATAAGGCTATGGATTCATAATTAAACCCAAATAGCATACTTTAGGCTCCATTCTCTTATAAATTCACCCCAAGCAATATTATGGCCTTAGGTGCCTCTTTAAGCTCCAAATAGCACTTATAGAAGGCATGTTCTTGTAGCTTCATTATTATTTGTTCTTGAATATATAAGTTAATGGTTCCTTTATTTTTATTGGCTCATGACCTTGTGATCAAACCATTTGGAAGAGTTAGTGGTTCTTCATTCAAGCTCCTTGTATTCTCTTGAGCCCCATGTAGATCTATATCAAGAGGTCATTAGTTTGACTACAACCCTTCCATATTAGATTCCATGCAATAAACTCCTTTCACCATCCACTATCTCATCTAGGTTTGAGTATGGATTAATATCAACTCAATGCATAATCAAGTGTGTTAGATCACGCCTTAAATTTGATGTTTCATGTACCATAATCTTTATTCCCAAAATACCCTTATGAAACTCATTCATCAATAGGCATTTTACTCTGGCCAAAGATTCTCGAATAAAGAATATTATATGAATCAATACGATAAACCCCTACATTTAATCTAGGGTGGTGAATCCTTTATTAATAAATGAATACCTTCAACTACTTCACACTATATCCAATGTCTAACCTATGAACCATATGAGTCAAAACATGGTGATCCATAATTAAGATAACTTTATCATCTGAAGTCTTAAGGATACTTGCACTATAGATATGAGTGAGATATATTTCATAAATATAGATTAATCATCCATATGAAATCAAGGTCTCTAATAAGACAGTCCCAAACTGCTCATGTAGATGTTCACTTTAGAGAACTCTTGTCATGATGAATGAGAATCATCCAAAAAAGAAGTATAACATATGTTAATTTTAACCTTATTAATAATATCCATTCTTATTAACACATTTATTAGGGATAATTTAGATATTGAACATTTGCATACAATAAGAATCTCATTTCATAAACTCATTATGAATTCCCTTGTACTATTCCAATATCTTAGAATTCATTATTTAGTTAATAACCTTTCAAGCAAACTGAATAATAAATAATGTCTTTTATTGATAAATCATTCAATATTAAATTACAATAAAATATGATGCTCTAGAGCATACACTAACATATATATCTACTACTACAAAGTAAATATTGGGTTGCCTTGTTATATTGATTATGATCAAATGCTACATTGTATTTAAAATGATTAATCAATTCATGCTTTAGTTGGTATTGAATGTGTTTGATTCTTTCTTAAAAGTTTTTAATTGCTATGTATCCCTTGTAGAAAATATTTTAGTTTTCCCTTAGTGTGAAGATTATTAACTATTCTATAAGAGCATGTCACACCATTGTTGGGTGTTACATGTTTTAGTGGTATCAAAGCCACTTAAAGTTGCAATGTTTCATGGCTAGGAGTTTTGTTGAGTCCCTACTACTAACTAGTATGATCCGTTATATTTTATAAATTTATCATAATGACTAACAAAGTAGTAGTTATTGGTGAGAAAGGATTTGGTAATTTTAATCCACAAGAAGAGACCTTAAAGGTTAGGATTTAAGCCGAGGTGAGACAAGAACCCGAGGAATAGGTAGGTCAGATAGAACGAGTAGATGTTACAGAGTAGCCTACAACTTCTATAGTTAATCCCATGGTTGTCCTGTTAGCTCAACTTCTTTAGCTCTTATAGGGATACATGGTACCCACTGTGCAGGTGCAGCCGTAGGTAGTCATCAAAGAGTTGTATAAGAAAAACTTCAAGAAGCTGAGATCCTATGGAGCCATTGACTTATTAGGCACTATCGACCCATATATAGTAAAGATGTGGTTCGAGTGAACCCATAGAGTATTACAGTAATTGGAGTTCCCTAAGCCAATTAAGTTTGAGTATGCCATCTCTTTTCTATAGGATGACATGCATGAATGGTGGAAGACAATGACAAACAACATGGTAAAGCCCCCAGATCTATCATGGGAAGATTTTTATGAAGAATTTAGGCATAAGTATGTACCATCAGCTTATATGGATCAGAAACTATAAGAGTTTCTTAGGTTGAAATAGGGGATAATGTCAGTTGTTGAGTAAGTGGGAGCTTACTCGGCTAGCTTACTATGCCACAGCCATATTGACTACTAGTCAAGAGAGATACAAATGCATTAAGCAAGGGTTAAAAGCCAAGACTCAGGGCACATGTGTAAGGCTTCCATTATGATGATTTCTCAGCTTTGATGGCAAATGCTTTTAGACAAGAGTGTACATTACAAGAGGAGCAGGAGAGTAGAGGTAGGCAATTGAGAAAGATGAGTATAGGAGTCCATTGAGTAAGCGTAGAAGGTTTAGAGGATTATTTGTATAGATTACATTTGGGTGTTTGTAAAGAGGGGACTAGATTATGCTACACATATGGTAAATCAAAGCATTTTGTAGGAGAGTATCTTGTACGATAAGTGATACAGATATAAACAATGGTAGAGGGTCAGACCTATAGATAGAACCCTATGGATGGAGCAGCATTTGGGGTTTCTATGATGGGAGATAGAGGTAAGAGTAGAGGTATAGGCAATAATGGAGGATCAAGGTAGAGCAGTTAGAGCTCATAGAATCAATTAGTTGGTCAAAGAGCACCAATCAAAGTTTATACGATGAGGTTGAGGGAGGATGCTTGAGCTACTACATACTTTATTCTTATATGACTTGACAGAGATGCCCGTTAAAGAGTATGATGTTTTTTTAGAGATGGATTGGTTATCAAGATTTCAGGCAATTATTGATTGTTAGATGAAGATAGTGACATTCTAAGATTCTGCTTATGCTTTAGTTAGAATTTAAGGTTGTACGTTGTCGGTCATAGCTAATTTGATTTCAGCATCAATGGCATATAAATTATTACTATAAGGATATGATGCATTTTTGGCACATGGTGTTGATACTTGAGTTGAGGGAGTATAGCTGACTCAGATACCTATTGTATATAAATTTCCTAATGTTTTCTAAAAGAGTTGCTAGGGTTACCACCTAAGAGGGAGGTAGAGGTTATGCCAAAAATAAAACCTATTTCCATTACTCCATATAGAATAGCACCTAATGAACTAAAGGAGTCGAAGATATAGTTGCAGAATTTACTAGATAAGGGATTTATCAGACTAACTATATCACCATGGGGTGCCCCAGTTCTCTTTATTAAGAAGAAAGATGGTTCTTTGAGACTCTACATTAATTATAGACAACTCAATAAGGTTATTATAGAGAACATATATCCATTGCCTTAGATAGATGATTTATTTGATCACCTGAAGGATGTCATGGCATTTTCTAAGATTGATCTAAGATCAAAGTACCAACAGTTATGGGTGGAAGCAAGTAGTATTCCAAAAACTACTTTGAAAACAAGGTATGGATATTATGAATTTCTCGTTATACCATTTCGACTAACAAATGCTCAAGCAACTTTCATGGCATTAATGAATATAGCATCTAAGTAGTATCTTGATCAGTTTATTATGTTCACTGATGATATCTTAGTGTATTCTAGGACTCAAGAGGAACATGACCAACATGTACATATTGTCTTACAGATTCTGCATGAGAAACAGCTTTATATGAAGCTATCAAAATATGACTTTTGGTTGAATTAGGTAATATTCCTTTGGCATGTGATTTCTGCTGAAGGCATCATAGTGGATTCTTAGGTCTGACTGGTTATTATAGGCATTTTATTAAGGGGTTCTCTATGATTGCAGTATCATTAACTATAGTATTTTGTAAAGATGTACAATTTGAATGGACAGAGTAGTGTCAGAAGAGCTTTGATTGACTAAAGAACTATTTAACTCAAACCTTACTATTGGTTTTACCTACTTAGTGTAAGGATTGTGTGGTTTATAGTGATGCTTCATTGAATAGGCTGGGATGTGTATTAATGCAGATAGAAAAGTAATTGCTTATACCTTGAGACAGTTAAAATCAAATGACAGGAACTACCTTATGCATGACTTAGAGTCAGCAGCCATTATATTTGCTTTAAAGATATGGTGATACTTTCTTTGCAGGGAAAAATGTTATATTTATACAAATCACAAAAGCTTAAAGTGCTTAGGAATGTAGAAGGAGTTGAACTTAAGGCAAAGAAGGTGGATCAAGTTAATTAAGGATTACAATTATCCAGGAAAAGATAATTTGGTAGTAGATGCTCTTAGTAGGAAGACTTTTACTTCGATACATCAGAGGTCATCGAGCTTCATACGAGATATTTGATAGCTTAACATTACACTCATGATATATTAGTTACAGGTAAAACCTCTATTACCATAACTGATTAAGGAAGCAATGGTAAGAGATGAGGAATATCAGAGACAATTAATGAAGGTTCAAGTAGGATTACATTCTACTTTAATTGACCAAGAGGGTATGTTGAGATACAAAAACCATGTCTATGTGCTAGACGATATGGGATTGAAGAGACAGATATTGCAAAAAGCCATGAAATAAATTATTCTTATCATCTAGAAGGAACTTAAATGTATAAAAATCCAATACAACATTATTTGTAGATTGGCATGAAGAAGGACATAAAAGAATTTATTGCTTAATGTTTAGTGCATCAACAGGTGAAGCTCATGAAACAAATTATTCTTGTCATCTAGAAGGAACTAAAATTTACAAAACCTGAGAACATTATTTATAGATTGGCATGAAGTAGGACATAGAAGAATTTATTTCTCCATGTTTAGTGTATTAGCTAGTGAAGGCCAAATATCAGTTTCTAACAGGATTACTTAATTCTCTACCAATCACTATGAACTTTATTACCAGATTATCATCGACTCAAGAAAAACACAATGTAATTTGGGTGATAGTTGATAGGTTAATGAAAATTACATACTTTTTACCTGTTAAAATATACTACAATATAGAGAGATTAGCGGAGTTGTATGTCAAGGAGATTATATGGTTAAATGGGATACTAGTATTGATCATATCAGATAGGGATCCTAGATTCACTTTGAGGTTTTGGGGTAGTTTTTAGAGAGCCTTGGGTACTGAGGTCCACTTCAGTAAAGCATTTCACCCCTAGGTAGATGGCAATCTGAGAGGATAATCCAGATATTAGAGGATATGCTTAAAGCATGCACTCTAGAGTGGGAGGGTAGCTAGGACCAACACTTGCATTAGTTGAGTTTACATACAATAATAGCTACCAATCTAGTATTCAAATGGCCCTATATGAAGCATTGTATGGCATGCAATGTCAAAATCTTCTAAATTAGGATGAAGTTGGAGAAAGAAGATTAGTAGGATCATATTTGATATAACAGACAAAGGACCAAGTGCAGCTAATCAAGAATAGGTTGAAAGCAACTTTTAATAGGTAGAAATCTTATATGAATTTTAAAAGAAGCGATATTGAGTATAGTGTAGGGAATAAGGTATTTCTAAAAGTATCTTTATGGAAGAAAATTCTCAGGTTCAATCAAAAAGGGAAATTAAGTCCTAAATTTATTGGTTCATATAAGGTATTAGAGAGAATTGGTCTATTAGCATATAGGTTAGCATTACCACCTGACTTAGATAAAATACACAACATATTTCACATATCAATGTTACAGAGGTACATATATAATCTATCTCATGTTTTGGTCATAGAAGATATTGAGATTTTGCCAGATTTATCTTATAATGAGGAACCAGTGAGAATTATGGCTTGAGAAGTGAAACAACTTAGGAATAAGTAGACTTCATTAGTCAAAGTGTTATGGGACCATCACTTAAGGCGAGATGCCACTTGGGAAAGGGAATCTATGATGAGATCATAATAGTATCACCTTTTCGTGGAGCTTTCAAGTTAGAAATTTTAGGATGAAATTTCTTTTAGGAGGTGTGATTGTCATAGTCTAGTACACGTACACTACTAATAGTCTAGTACACATACACTACTAATAGTCTAGTACACGTACACTACTAATAGTCTAGTACACGTACACTACTAATGCACATGATATAATAATAATTCCTTAGTTACCATGCTTAAATAATTGAATGAAGAAACTAATAAGTTTAGATTTTTTCTTTCGACCATCTTTTGATTGTTAACATGATATATAAGGACCACAACTACAAATAGTACTACACCCTTGAGAATATATTATTATGATTTAAGATGATATGCATGAGGTTGTATGAATTATTATGAATATGTATGTTAATATGGTGAGACAGAGCATTTTATGGAGTTATGGACTATATATATATATATATATATTATTGATTATTGGAATAGATATATGTATATTGTATGTAATAATAATAAATTAAATTAAATTAAATTAAGCCAAAAAGGGGGGGAGTGATATGACTTTTTGAAAAGGTGGATGTTCCTCTTCTTCTCTTTAGCTTCTTACTTCCTTTTTCCTTACCATTATTCTTTGAAAATGGAAAATACCTCCTTCTTGCATGCTTGACTAGGTTTTGATGTTGAGCGAAAGAAGAACTTCAGATAGAAAGGTAAGTTGATGGTTGTGTTCTTGATTTTTCTTTATGAATTTTAATAGCTTCCTCATGTTTGATTTCATTTACTTCTTCTTTTACCTTTAAGTAAGACCTTGATGAATGTTAAGGATGGAACTAAGAGGTATTTATGTGTTTTAAAATGATGGAATATGATCTTAAGAACTATCAAGTTGTTATGGCTGAATATGTCTATCGATTGAAGCTGGCATGATTGGGAGTGTTGCATTATGTGCTTGCAGTATCTAGCCCCATTGTCATTTAAATTCCTAAGGATTTTAGCTATTGTATGGTTCTGGCATGATAATTTATACTTACTCATGATATTAATTGTGTATTGAGTAACGTAGAAGTGATGTCACAGGGCTAGTTGTTTGATATGAGGCTCCTACTTGTTTATTACCTTGAATGTAATTATAGTAATTCTTGTGGGTAATTATAGTAAGTCCTATTGTGGAAATGTCATGTGAATTGTTGGATACACTAATAGGATGTGTTTAAAATAGTATATGCTAGAAATTTTGGCTATTAGAGAAATTTAGACTCCCTTATGTGTATAATGCACATGATACGTGTTGATGTATTATAGGTGTATTCCTTATTTTTGGATTCAACACTGCAATTGAATTGAGAATACCTATATAGGTTCATGAATATGAGTATATGCCATATGTCTGTAAGAGGGTAAAGAGGTATATATGTGTAATTGCACTAGTGATGCTTGTGAGGGATGTTTCCATAAATTGATGCATTAAGTGAGTAAATCATGATGAAATGATGGTAATTCAATAAAGCTGATTTTATGGGACATATATTTGACATTTATCTATTGAATTAGCATGAATTTAGAAATATTAGACTTCCTTTCATTGAAGTAATAACTATATGTATCAATTATGACTTCAAAATACAAATTATGACTTGAATTTGGCAACCTTATGGCTTTCTATTTGTTTTGGAACTCTTAATGTTTATTTTTTTTAACACGATCGCTATATGTATACTTTTCCTTATGAATGAAGGGTGTGTTGGGATGTTGTCTGTCATGTTTGAAAATTGAATCATGACATTTAGGCTTAGTACATTGACTTATATATGAAATAAGTAAGCCATTTCATTGAAATGCACTTTGTAAGGAGGTTGCGGCATTATTGGTCTTGAGTCCTTAAATGATAGAATTTTAGGACTTTCTTTAGATATATGAGTATCTCTTCAAATATCCTTTATAATGATGTAATGCATGATATGTTTAAGTTGTTAATTCCTCGTGAGATGGTCTAAATTTTACAAGGGTACGAATTGGTAGGTCATGTGTATTCCATGGTATTACTTGAGTGTAGTATTAACCAAATGAATAATAAATGCTACCTTATGATAATTATTAAGTTAAGAATGTTATCATACTTTGTTGAACATGATGGTTTCATGCTTGGTTGATTAAATATGGGTCATGAGTTAACATTAAAATCAGGATTTATAGGCTGGAAAATTGTACCTCCAACTATACTTGAAGATTGTTAAGATCTAAAATCCCTGAAACTTAAATTGACCTATTATAACATATAATTAAAGTGTTATAGGGTAATAATACTCAATCGGAGTGTATAAATAAACATTACCTTGATTATAACAATGTGATATGAAGTAAAAACATGAAAAACATGCTTACTACTAGTATTGGTTAATGAAATAAATCTCTATGATGCTATTTCATGAAAGTATTGAAATCTTTAAATTCTAAGATAGATGCTAATATCTACACATGATTAGTATGCACACATATTGGACTCGGATAGAGACTTTAGAACCTACACATATTATACAAGTCTATGATATACCTTGATTTATCATTATAAAGTCTCTTGACTTTAATAATTTCCATCTGGCATTTAAACTTGACATGGGCTAAATAGGTTTTAATGAACTTCTCCAATTGATATATGATGAGGATTAAAATGAATATATATATATTATGAAGTTACATTTCATACGACATGATAAGTAGAATGGATGATTAAAATAAATATGATTATCATACTAAGTATAGTTTCAATGGAAATGTTATAGGGTCTCATGAGGAGTTAACTACTACTTCACCTCAGAGATTGGATAAAGGAAAAGGTGTAGCAGGTTCATGCTAGACCCCATGGTTACTTATGTACAATCTAAATAATGGAATGAGATCCAATATATATATATATATATATATATATGAACGAATGTATACATCTACACAACATCTTACACAGTATCCATATTGTATCATACATTCATTCATAACTACATGGCATTACATATATATATAGATAAAAAAATATGTATATTCTGAAGTGATAAGGGAGGTGCTATTATATGTATATATATGAAATAATCCATATACAACATAGTATATCATTAATGATGAAACGTATTGGGGTATATGAATTATTCTGTTTCTATTAAGAAATGATGAAGTTAAATGAGATTATACAATATAAAGAGTATTAATGATTACCCAGTACATAGATGTTATGAAGGATTATGAATGAAAAGGGGAAACAAATGCATAACATGAATATATGCACTACATCATACATGATTCATCCTACATTTTAGTAATTATAGCAAGAAACAAGTCAATGTATGGCATAGAATATATTTATTAGAGCATTGTGTATGCATGGTAAATACTATGGTAATAAATACAACCATAAATGAGAATGACGTTGTTGAGTATTACTTTTACTAATCAATAATTTATCGTACTTGGTAATAATATTCTATATAATTTATGTTATAATTATTCTATTACTATCATTTTCCTCATTTAACTTACAACACCACTGATTTTATCTTAGCAATGTCATTTAATGGACACAGGTCATAGTTATTCGGGATTGCATAGGGATCCTTAGACACCAACTATGGATTTTGTTTTGTAGTCACTCGATTTATGCTAGAGACTAGTGAAGCTTGCTCCTAGCTATTATTTAATTATGCAACTTTTGTATTTTGTAACTTGTGGCAATAAGTTATGCCAATATGTATATATATATCTACTACAAAGTAAATATTAGGTTGCCTTGTTATATTAATTATGATCAAATGTTAAGTTACATTTGAAATGATTAATGAATTCATGCTTTAGTTGGTATTGAATGTGTTTGATTCTTTCTTAAAATTTTTTAATTGGTATTTGATTCTTTCTTAAAAGTTATAGAATAGATTTTTATTCTATGGGAGCGTGTCACACAACTACTGGGTATTACAAAGGAAGTGAGGAAGACAAGCAAAATGGGAAAGTATATACATATCTAGGGTAACAAGGAAAATAAGTCTTCCACTTTTAATGCAGTCAATGGGGTCATTATGCAAGCTAGAAGTCCAGGGGAGCCCAAATAGATGATATGAGAGAAACCATCAAAGAAGCTGATGAAACATATTAAGCCTTTGTATATTTAGGCACATCTCAATAGCAGGCCAATTTCCAAAATCCTTGTTGATAATGGGTCTATTGTCAATATAATGCCTTCAATGATGCTTTAAACCTTGGAGAAATGTATTGAAGGTCTCTTTTCAACTGATGTATTTGTCTACTTTCACTAAAGAGTTGACCAGGACACTTGGAGTTTTGCCTATAGAGACCATAATTAGAATGAAGATGTCATTATCTACCTTCTTTGTAGTGGACTCATCTACTAGCTACAAGGTGCTTCTTAAAAGGGATTAGATACATTCCAATTGGTGTATACCATCCTCACTTTATCAAAATTTCTCTTATTTTGGAAGGGAGATGATGTAAAAGTAATCTAGGTAGATAACAAGCCTTTTGGTACTCAGGTAAATGCGATTGAAGTAGTATATTATAATGCAGATCAATACCTTATCAAATTTCTAGGGTAAAATAAAAGAGGAAATTATAAGTCAGTTGCAACAGGTATTGGTAGCAAGTTATAAAAGGCTATAGTGACAACAAAATCAATGGAGATCATCCCATACAAGAGGCTAATTCCATTTTAAAGCAATATTGCAAACCATAGAGGAAGAGGCTTCTAATTATGAGATAGGAGTCTATGTGTTGGTTTGCGTAGTTAATAAGCAGCGGAAGAAATTTAAACTTTTTATTTTAAAACAACAAACCAAAAGATGATCTTTGCATCAAAACACAGAGAAAACAGTTTAGAGATTTGAAGCGACAGTTTGATAGTAACTATTACATTCAATGCAGATGTCCTTCGTTCTTGATCTCTATTGCGTTT
>CANYBF011381335.1:0-10581 GCA_948192965.1 Dalechampia spathulata | reverse complement strand
AAAAGGTTATTTGATACCATATTCAAGGTTAAGGTACTACCAATCTCAATTTCGACAAGAACTTCCACAAAATTTTCAAGAAGCATTTAATCGTGTACACTCATCCTTAAGAAGTTGTATTGAAAGATCTTTTGATGTTTTGAAGCAACGATGGAAGATCCTTAACAAAATGCCTCAATTTAGTGTTGAGACACAAATAAGAATCACAGTAGCAACATTTGCACTACATAACTATGGAGCACTTTCCTAATTTTATCCCTCATGAAGAGCTCTCAGATGCACATGGTACTTTCACAAGTGATGAAAATATTAGAAGGAGATCGAATGAAATGAAAAAGGTTCGTGACAGTATTGCTAATGCCTTATGGCATGATAAATGTCACACCTAAATTAATTTAGTTTAATGTTATATTATTTTTTTAGTTTAATGTTTTATTATTTTTGCAATTTGAGTTAAAGTTTTTTTACAACTTTAAACTCTATGAATTAAAAATATCATTTATTTGTTAGCTTTTAATACTTATATCTTATATATATTTATATCTTTTATACATACATATATATACATATACATGCTAAATTAAAAAATCATATACTTTTATTCAAAATTATATTGAAAATATCCTTTTTTGTAATTTCATGTTTAATAATAATAATAGTCTAACAGTTATTTTTACCGAATATAAAATCTTTAAACCATTATATAAACATCAAACAACTAACAGCTAGTAAAATAGCTAACAACTAGTAAAACAGTTAACAGCTAAAATTGCCAAACAGAGCCTAAATATAACAATAAAATATTTTTAAAATAACGAAAAAATCTCAAATATTACAAAACCATACTTATTATAAAATAAAAATAAAAAATATATAATTTAAATAACTCGAATTCATATTATATTGTATGTTATCTACTTTTAATTCAAATATAAATATGGACCTAACCTAAAATCAAATGAAGCAAATAATATTATTCTATATTATTTAGATTGAAAAAATCTAACAGACTCTATAAAATTATCATGGTTAATAATAAATTGTAAAATTTATGAATAAAAAATCAAAATATTCATAAAACTTATATGTGTATGTAATGCACCCACCAGAAAACATAGCTTGTCTTCAATACACATATCCATTACGTATCAAATTTGCTTGCTCAGAAGTTAATACAGATTAATGCAGAACTTAAAACAGATTAACATCACTTAAAACTTGCTTAATTATTAATTAATAATGACAGCAATCCCCCCATTTTCTCACCTTATTCTTATTGGAAATGTACTCCTTCTTCAGGTGCATCAACTATATCAGCAATGGTGAGTCTTTCCTTGTTGAAGAAGAGCTGTTCAAGATTATAAGGTCCGACATAGAACGGAGGTCCGTTCCATAGAGTTTGTGAAAAGTGTTCATGGATTCTTTCTGTTGGATGGAATGAATCCCACCATACGTACTCATCGGAATTCTCACATAGGTCGAATTTTGACACTTTCTTGTTGCCTCCACACGTATAAATTCCGTTATACGGCCCCGTCCCGCAGCAAGCGTTCACTCCATCCTTGAAACCTGTAAAGTGAAACCCTATCAACACCTTCCCTAAGTAGCTTAATATATCGTTTGTAGTAGTGATATTCTTGCCCTAGCTAAGAGTTTTCTATAAATTCAACCATGAAAGCACCTATAAGAGGTAAATAGTCTAGTCCATGAAGGAAAAAGATTCCACCAAAGATAAAAATTATTCATCATTTATTTTATGTCAAGCAATATTTAAATAAAATAACTCATATAATAATAATAAAGTAAGATATGAATATATATATATATATATATATATATATATTTATTTATTTATTTAGTATTCATTTTAACGTTTTGGATGTTAATTTATGAATGCACGTACCATATTTAGTGGGGTTATTTATACGATCATTGAGCCAATTATAGAAGTTGGAGTTGCAATACTTGAATCCCTTGAGAAGATGTTCAAGGCTTGTGAGGATTGCTTTCAAAGCATTATTATGAGCCAACGCTAAAGAAGAAGCTGCCTCAAAGCAGCTACTTTCGTCAGATTTTGGATTCAATGCCCTCAGTGCTGGAAGACAACCTAAAGGACACAAGCTTAGAAAAGCAAACTTTCTTGCTCCTTTCTCGTACAACGCCTGAATTTAAAAAGCACAAAAAAACAAAAGAACTTGTTATCAATCTAACTTTGTATATACAATGTTATACATATTTTTTTTAAATATAAAATCTATTAATGGTTCCAATTAGACCTCGAGTATAAAAAGTCGGATATAATCTAAAAAGTTATTATATGTGAAACAAACAGTAGTGTTTATAAACTAATTTGGCTTAGGGGATAAAAATTAGTTTATAAATACTTATAAGTTAATTTGAGCTTATAAGCATTAAAAATTTTAAATAAATGTTTCATAAAATTTAGCTTATAAGTAAACTTATTATTAACATAACTAAAAAGAATATATAGTTATTTCATCAAAATATTAATATATATTACTTTAATTTTTTATGAAATTATTGAAATATTTTTAATTCATATGAAAAAATTCAATTTTATTATTAAGAAGTAACATAATATCACATAAATTTTTTTATTTTCTTTTTATATTTAAAATAAGGATAAAGAATGAAATTTTATAATTATATAAGAATAATATAAAAAGTTTATAATTTTGTAATTTTAAAAGTTACCAAAATCATTTAATTGAAAAGTTTAAAGTGATAAATAAGATTTATGAATGATTTTATATTTGTAATATATTCTCACATGGATCTAAAGCTTAAATACACATATTGAAATACCATAATTTAATGATTAGGATTAAAATTTAGATTTTTTAGTTATAGAGATTTTAATATAATATTAAATATCTGTTTAATTTGAAAATTGAAATTGATAGATAACATTTAAAAATAATTTTACATATTAATTGATATAATTTATTTTAATGAAATACCTAACTAATAAAAGGATGATTTTGCAACACAACAACAACATAAGTGGTGAAGAAAAATAACAATATTGAATAAGAAAATGAAAATAAAAATTATAAATAATCCAAAATTCCAATGAAATAATTAAAAGCTAATTAATTGATTAATTAATTACCTGGATGGTATTTGTCAAATTTCCAATGACCATACCAACATAGACCTCAGGAATAAAAGCTTGTTGCATTTTAGGATTACCCAAATAGCCACCCATATAGTCATTGCTTCCAATGCTAATGAAATAAACTGCTTCTTCTATGATTTCTTTGGCTTCTGCTTCTCCTGCCTTTTCCACTAATGATTTCTCCACTTTTTCAAAATTTTCCAGCTGTGTTGGAAGATCTATTACCTGATAATTAATCCAACAACTAATTTCACATCAATTTTCATATAAAATCTTCTTATTTTAAATGGAATATTTAATATTTTTTTGTTTTATTGAATTGTTTGGTATATAATTTTGATATTAAATATTAAAAATTAAAATAATATTTTATGAAAAATTATTCTAACCAGCTTTTAGTATTTCACAAATATAAATATCCAATCACTAATTATTAACCATTACCAAAATATTATTATATAAATAATAACATTTAACTATTATTTAAATAGCTACTAAAATAGTTTATTCTAAATATAATATATTTATGATTCTTTAAATTTGATAAATATTTTTATTTTATTTCTTTTACTTTAATTTGTTTCATTTTAATATTTTAATTTGTTTATTCATGTAATTTTAAAACTTATTTATTCATATATTTTAAAACATTTATTATTATTAATTTCATTTCATTTAAGATGTGCATAATAATATACGCATCAAACTTAATTCCTTTCAACCTCTAAATCTATTATTTTTTTTATAAAAATTAAAAATATATAATAAATAAAATTAAAAATTAAAATTCATAAAATAAATTTAAAAATTATGATAAATTCAAGTATTCAAAGTTTACAAATAAATAAATAAATAAATTGAAGTGTTAAAATGAAAAAATATATTAAATTTAATAAATATATTATACCTTTATTTTATTATATATATTCCAAAATTTATTAATTTTCATATCTTGAATTTTGATCGATATAAATTTAAACTCAAGAAAAATTGACAAAACAATCCAAATCGAGTGAGAAAAGAAATATGAAATTAGAGTCTTCTTATATTCTAATAAAACCAATGAATCATGTTGAAAAAACTTTCAATCATTTACTTTGAAATGTATGGTTGGCATATATATATGAAATAACCTCAATCAAAAAAACTCTAACATATTAAATTTTGGTATTTTTTTTAAATTTAAGTTTTATGTTTTATTTCCTTTAAATGTAATTAGATGTGTGAGTCAGTGTTCTTGAACAAAATCAAAAGTATAATATTAACAATCTAGAAATGATAGAAGCTTTTAGCAGTGTTTCATGAAATGATTTCGAGTCTTTCTGTTTAAGGCTTTGTTTGAATGGATTTTTTAAGATAATTTTATTTCATTTTTAAAGAATTTAACATTTATTTACGTTTAAATATATTAATACAATTTAAGCTAATTTAACTACCAGCTTACTACCTTCCCCTGGTTGGTCTCGGGAAGAACGCCGCCACCACCGGAGGCAAAATTAGCACCGTGAGTGTAATCAGCAGACGGTTGTAAGAATGGCGGAATTAACGGCAAGTTTGCGTATTCAGCTGTCCGAGAAATCAACATCACTAAATTACGATAAAAGGAAAAATAATCAAAGAATTTGCAAATATATATATATATTGTATATAAGAGTATTACCAATATAGTCTACGATAACACGGCCATCGGAGAAGCGACCAGTAGGTGCTTGAAAGAAACCGTTCCGGCCATAAGGTTGAAAATCTGCTCGGTTTTCATGGATGGTGTCGATGTAATTGTTGTTGCCAACATCGACGGAGGAATCACCGAAGATGAACAAGGCAGTACCGCTACTAATATGATTACTCTTAGCGACAGATACCTTCAGTTTGAAGGCAAGTGAAGCTATAAATAATACAGAAAAGATGAAGAACGAGTAGTGAGTAGAGGGATTAACCCTAGCCATTGCAAGCAAGAAATACTGATTTGAGGTCAAATTAATCGATGATCTTGAATGAATTCATTACCATATATGTAGTATCGACTTCACCTCTCCCGGGCGGTTCTACCAAGGAAAGAATTATCAGATATTATTGTAATTTTTATCCATTTATACGGAATTATTTAATAAAATATACGAATAATATTAATTAAATATATATATAAATTATACTAATAATTATTCCAAAATTAGATGAGACAGATAAGTTTATTTTATTTAAGAATATTGGTGTTAGTTGGGTGGGTGAAAGCCAATGGTCTTCGTTAATATCACAACATGTGTAGGGTTATTTTAGCTGTCTGCCTGTCGTTTAGTTCACTCTCTTGCCGAATTTTAAAAATCCAAAAAATTATTAAATTTTAAATAATATTTGTAATATTTGTATCAATCTCTAAAATAATATTCAATTTAAAATAAGACAGAAATAGCATATTTTAAATAATATATAATATAAAATTAATATACTAAATTCTCAAGATTTAAAGTGCAAAAATACTAGCTATGCTTACTATCAATCAAAAGTCAACCAGTTTTGGAGGCTTTAACCAGAACAACTGTTGCTTGCAGATCAAGTAAAAATATACAAATTGATGAACAACGTGACCCCAAAAAAAAAAAAAAATCAGCCATAATCAGTCCTTAACGTCAGTTACACCTTCCGCCGATATCTGAAATCGTGCTTCGGCTTCTGCTAAACAAGGAGAACTTATTACCTTGCATATGCGCTCCTCTCCTCTACCCTTCCTCACAGCTAGCCTGTACGTATCAATATTTTATATCAGTAAACCTTGATGTTCTATCTGGGAGTGTGGAGAGATTGAAGATATTACCTTGTTGTGGACGCATGAGCCATTATGTTACCACCGATAGGCTTGATTTGCGGTCCGGCGAAAATGGCAGATCCGTCTACTTGTGCAACTACTTGGTTTGTTATGACAACAGCCACACCGAACTGAAATTTTTAAGAATATATCAGTAAGATAACTTGGCTTCGGAAACATTTCTGGTTTATACGATCCATCAATAGCAAAATTATTCGTGTGCAATGGCATAACTTGAGAAAGAGTACTGAACAAGTTACTTAATGAAGAAGAATTCTGTCGATTTTCAGAACTTGTGAGAATCAATATAGATTTATATGTAGCCTACCTCATCTGCTAACTTCTGCAGGCTTCGGAGAAACTTGGCGAGATGCATTTGCCGAGCAGATAATTCCCCCCTTCCTGAGAAATCTGTTCTGTAAAGAGCAGTAGCACTGTCTACTATCATAAGCGCAAACCTGAAAAATCATATGATTCAGTCAATTGTATTCATTCAGATATATTTCTTGGATGACATACACTCTAATTATTCAACGAAGCTTGAGTTTCAAGTTACTTGGAGTCGGTTGCAAGGATTCTAATTTTCTACTCCTTGGGTTTTAGACGACACTTTCATCAAAATTTAAGATAGTTACGAGATTTACAATGTGGATAAATCATACCTTGTTTCAACCATCATGGAAGCTGCTTCAAGCAAAAGCCGAGATTGATGATCAGTGTTATATGCACGTGCATAGGCCACATTCTCCAAAACATCAGCACCATTCAGACCAAACCTTATGTGTTTAAAAACCATCATTAAATTAAACAACACACCAGACAGGTAAGGAGCAGATATTTCAAGAGGGTTCTATTATTACCTATCGGCTATTTGCAAGAGCCGTTGGGGCCGGAACGTGCCCTCAGCATCGATATACATTGCCTTTCCCTCGCCACCTCCTTGATCTAATGGGAGCTGGAATTGAGAAGGTGGTTAGAGTCACAGACTACTGCCAGATTTTGATTTTGGATTCATTATATATAAAAGTTGAAACAACTCATATGATCTATCAACCCAAATTGCCACCCGTGGAAACAAGAGAGACATCATCTGAGTAGGTGTGTCGATATTCAGCTCATTATTATACCATTTAGCTTCTCTAAAACTATCGAATCTACAAAATCTATGTTGCAATAGAAAAATTACAGAGAGGAAGAAAAAGCTCTTACTTGGCAAGTGACACAGAGCGTATGGCAAAGCTGAGTCTTCCCAGAGCGAAACTCTCCATAGATCTCAGTAATAGAGCCCGTCTCAATCCCTCCTGTAGAAGAAAATCAAGCATAACCCGACTTGTAAAACTGCTAACGGCCTTAACAATTGTAATTAAAATCTGAGTTTCAAGCATTACCTTCCAATATTTTGTCAAGTTCTCTTGACCCAGAAGTTATTTGAATAATTTCTAACCTTTGAGCATGGAGTTGGCTAGCACTAGTAAAACCCAGAGGCACCAATTTAGAAGCTGTATATGATCAAAGACCAGCATTCATCAATGGCTATTGTAACGAATAGTAATTACTATTAAGCACGGAGAAAGTAACAGGAATATGAGAAGTTAAAGAAGTGAAGTGATGCATGCTTCTAGTGGTGAGCAAAACCAGATCAGATAGAAAAACTGCATCCAACCAGCCAAATTTGGTTTCTAACATTAATAATTCTCCATATAAAACCCAAACCGAACCATAAATAAGCCTAAACAACCAAAAATTGAACTAAACCAACCTACTCTGGTTCATTTTGGTTTTCAAAACTAAATTGTTTCAGTTTAAAGAAACCGAATGCTCAGCACTACCTGCTTCAATGATTTTATCGACTTTAGCTTCACTGATTCCTTTAATTTGCAGAAGCTCTTTCCGGGGAGAGTAAGCAACGGACTCGACTGTACAAAGACCAGCATCTTTGAGCTTCTTAACGTCAAGTGCAGCAATTCCTGACTCCTTCAGTTGGAGGTTAAATTTTCAGAATGTGATTAAAAGAAAATTACAACCCCATATTGTCGAAAGATAACTGCATCTATATTATGTTCTCCAACTTGTTCAACAGGTAGACAAATAAGCCAAAGATTGAAGATTTTCCTGACAGGAAAGTATCAATTTCTTAGAAGGAAACGAAACCCATTTCCGCTATATGATCCTGGGTAATGTACAAGGAAAATGATGATATAAAAAGAACCAAAATCCATTTGGGTAAATCCCTAAGGTCCTTCTAGCTTAGGTCCAAAAACCAAAGGAAGATCGAAACTATAAGCTTTCAAGGAAGTATGGAAAAGGATCATCGAACATAAACCCAAGTTCATAACTGAATCGTGGCAAGGGATTTTCAGGGATTGAAGTCGATGAAATCCATTTAAGATCGCAACCAAAAAGGAACATTTTTAAGCAAAAAATCAGAAAAAGGGAAACCGCCCATTTGATACAGTAACCTCATTCCGTCAAATCATCAATGCCCACATAATTAACGATCCAAAAAAAATAAAAGATCGAATCTTTTGGAGATATCCAGTTACCTGAAGCTGCTCAACAGGAAAAGGGCCATGTTGAACGTCATCAAGTTCCTCTTGTTGCTGTTTTTGTTGCTGTTGCTGTCGTTGCTGTTGATGAGCCATTTTGTTTCCAAAGATCAAACTTTCACTGTCTTTTCCCTTAGAACAGAGATTTTTTCTTGAAACCCAAAAGAGAAAGAAAGTGAGGAGGGAAACTAATGGCGTTCAAAAAGAACTCGGAGGGGCGCCAAATAAATGGGAAAGAGAAAGAAACCTTGTCACGAAAGCTTCGAGCTGGCTAGACAAATGGGCTACAGCGCCTATTATCATGCAGGTGGGCTTTTATATTTTATCGGCTCGGGTACGGGTTCAAACCTACTTCCCTCTTTTGTACGGGGCAATTATCGGGTGATTTTAAATTCCATCTAGTTCGATTTTTACGTATTATTAAACATAATTAATAATGTTTTCATAATTTTAAATATGCCTCTGAATTTGAATTTTTTATTTTTTAAAAAATATTAAACTAAATAAATCTAATTTTTAATCTTCAAATCATTTCTTCTTTCTTTTTCTTTTTTCTTCTTATTATTCTTTTTTTCTTTTATTTAAATTTTATTATTAAAATTTTAATTATTTATTGTGTGATTCAATTGTATTTTATATTTTTCTAATTTTTTTGTATATATTAATGTTTATTTAGTTTAATTTCGAGATAAATATATCCTATTACATATTTATTTATTTATCCAATATATCATATATATAATATATATTAATAAATAAATATATATTGTATATATTAGTAAATATATATATATACTATCTAATATTTATAAATATATAACATATTAATTATATGTATATATATACTTACAAACATATGTATACAATAAATATAATTATATTTTATAAAAATGTTATGTAACAAATAAATATTTTATTATTATATATTAGTAAATATTTACATATCAAATATATTATTTATATATATTTATCAAAAAAATAAAATCAAAAAATAAATAATAAATAAATGTATAAAATCAAAAAGTATTAAAAAAAGAATAAAAAATAATCTAAAGAATGAATAATAATAATAATAACAATAATAATAACAATAATCTAAACAAATAAAAAGAAAAGAAATAAGAAGAAAAAAAAAATAATTTCAAGAAAGAATTAAAAACATGAAAGGAAGAAGAAAAAAGAAGAAGATTAATATGAAGAAGAAGAAAGAAGATTAATGAACAAATATTTTAAAACTATAATAAAGAAAAAAAGTATAATAAAAAATAAATTAAAAATATATATTAGTAATTGAATAATTTTAAATGATATAAATTTAAATAGAAAGTTAAATTAACATTATGAGAAAAATGATATTGAATATAATTTTTTTTTATTTTAAGAATATAAACAAGTCTATTAGGTTTGAGATTTAACTATTTTAAACTAAATTTATTTAATATTTAAATCAAGTTAAGATTTAAATTTTTAAAAAATTTTTAATCATGAGTTTAATTAACATACAAAATAATTATTTTGAAAGAATACAAAAATTTATTTGTAAAATTATTAAATAATATGAATAGTTAAATTTTTAAATAGGTATAAATGATATATTGATTTTTTAATAAATTAATTCATGAACTTAAATAAAATAAAATAAATTAAATTAAAATTATTTATTTAAATAAATATTGATAAATAAGTAGAAAATCAATAAATTATATAATAAAAATAATTTTTTAAAAAATTAAAAAAGTATATATAGCCAGTGCAATCATGGTTACGTGTTCGTTAGGAAACTCCAACTCCCAATAATTTGTACCCTCAATAGGTTGTAACACCAAGAATTCCGCTATAGTCTTGCCTTTGATGACCTTCTTCGGCGTATACTCGATATCGAATTCTGATAGTAAAACCAGCCACTTTGCCAACTTCCTTATAAGTGATGGCGCGTTATACAGATAACATGAAGGTATATACATATATATATATATATATACATATACATATATATATATATACATATATATATATATATACATACATATATATATATATATATATATATATATATATATATATATATATATATATATATATATATATATATA
>CANYBF011381106.1:0-42816 GCA_948192965.1 Dalechampia spathulata | reverse complement strand
TCTTGCTGTAAGGTGCGAATCAAAACCAATAAGAAAAAAAATGAACTAAAACCTTCAGCTCCTTTAATAGACTAGCTTCGGTTCCCTCCTTTACAGATGAGAAGGAAAACAAGACTCAACCAAACTGATTTAAAACACCACATCGTATTTGAAACCCACAAATATTAGCCAACAGCAAAAGAATAAAAGGACATCTTTGAGCGTTTTCAAGAGTAACACTTCCGTCTTTTTTAAAAACAAAGAGAGTTTGGCTTGAATTTTAATCTCCAACATGTAGCTTTCATGTAGATCATTAAGTCAAAAACAAAACTAAAATCAAATTAAAGAAGATGTCGGCTGCTTTAAAGAAGAAAGGAAGAAGATGATAATAAAGATAAGAAAAGGAAAGAAAAGAAAGCAAATGAATGGAGGAGGAAGATTATGTTCGGCCATGTGAAGATAACGGAAGGAAAGGGAAGCATTTGGATGTATTGGAGAGGGAATGAGCGGCTGAGAAGAAAAATGGGTATCCTGTGGATATTTCAAACCTTATACTACACGCAAAAAGACATTATTACCCCTCCCTTTATTATACCATACGTATAAACATAGGGATTTTGTATTAAATCCCCTCCAATCCTATGCTAAATATATATTTCTACTCCCCTTAATTCCTAAATACATTTGTTTAAATCAATTTCATCCTCCATCCAATACTATCCACTTCCATCACCTATATATATTTATGTTTTTAATTCCCCAAATGTCTTTTCCATATTCCACTCCTATTATTTATTCTAATTAAAATATAGTCTAAATTCTTTTATTTATCTATTGATTATCTTCGTATCACTAATTTCCTTATTATTTTATATATTTTTTATTTTTTTATGACATCATCACCTCAAATTAATGACATCATCATGTCATATAATTTAAAAATTAAAATTATCATTATACTACCCTTAATTAATATTAATTATACAATTTATGAATTTCATATTCATTCTTACTTTACATGTCCTAATTCCTTAATATCACTTCAAAATCTTCGCTTAAATAAATATGACCTAATTTTGATGTCATAAATAAATTTTTAAATCCAAAAATTTCAAAATGTACATATATCTAATTTAAGTTAATACAAGCAAAATGGTCAAAACCATTCAATCAAATTCACTGTATATAACTTAGAATCCACGTTTTAGTGCCGTTTAAAATCTGTTTTAAGGTTACGGTAAAATTTTCAATATCCTCTTTAAAACTTTACACTCAATTTTTATCATAAACTTATCATTATCACAATAGTAACATAAAAAAACACAACATAACATTAATTTATGAATGCATAATAAAACACTAAATGCAGGATGTGATAAAAAGTATTATTTTTGTAAATATTTTCAAGGAAATTTGTTATATTTATAACTTCTTAAAAAATATATTTTTACAAAATTTCTTCAATTTTTGACAAATTTGAAAAACTTCAATCATTTCGACTCATTCTCAATTCTATAATTTTATACATAATTTTAAAATTATTGAATTGTATAATATAATTTCTATATAGTTTTAAGATGGATATTCTTCGAAAGTAATATTAGTTCAATCATCCTTCAATTTCAACTAAAAATTTACTAGAAATTACTTCTTATTTATAATATCTACAATATGTTCATTCATGTCCTCTTCATTTTTATAATTTAATTATAAAACTAGAAAAACCTTTTTTAATCGTAAAGAATGATGATGAATTTTATCACAAGAAATTTCAAAGATGAAGAAATATGATACAATGATAATAATAAGAAGTTTTTTAACAATAAATATGAATAAAAACTAAATTTTCTTTGATAATACATGATAAATTTTATTTTTTATTGATGAATTCTATTAAAAATAAGTTTCGTAATTTATTTGTAATAAAGATTTAATTGTATTTTTTATTTTTTTGGTATTCTTTATTTTATCTGCTATGTTTGTTTGATTTTATTTCTTAATTAATATTTATAAACAAATATATACTATATCATACTAATATATGATATATATTGATAAATAAATATGTAATGTATATATTGATATATATATATATATATATATATATATATATATATATATTATTTATATATATTATTAGAAATAATAAAAATTTAAATTCAAATTCAAATTAATATTATTTTTAAAGAGGTATAAAAAATGAAGTTTGATATAATTATCTTTCTTTAAATATTTTGTTTATAGAAGAAATTTTTATTTTCAATAATGAATTTTAAAAAAATTATATGAAACCTTAAGGGTGTTTGGGGTTGCTTTTTAATGTAATTATTGACTTTTTTTGAGTCTCTAACACCTATTTATACAACTGTGAGGAACAATTATCTAAATCTAGCTTTTTAAAATAGCTATTAAAAATTTATATAAATACCCTTTTTATCATTATATTAATTATATTAGTTATATATTTATTTTTCTGTAAATACTTATTTTTAAATTTTATTAAAAAAATTTTATTAAAAATTAATTTTTATCACCTAAATAACTATTTGACCTTATTACATAATTAATAAATCTAAATTATTATTGATCTTATTATATTAATTAATTTTAATTTATTAATGAGATCAATATAAATATGATAAGCTTTTAATTAAATAAAATAAAAAAATACATATCTTTAATTTTCATTTTACATATTTAGAGTAATAACTACATATAAGTTTATCAAACATTTTAATTAATTAACTATCAACTAACAACAACAACTATCAGCTATCAAACATCAACTTTTATAAACAATTTTATCATAACGAACACTTGAAAAATGAATTAGATCCTATCAATTTTAGATTTTTTTGTCTCCAAGGATAATATTTTCTTGTATTTTTATATTAATTCATATCTTTTTTCATTTTACATAATAAATAACATATTAAAAATTCAAATTCTCTTACACTAATTGATTTCGTAATAAGTAATATTGCACTTATTTTAATTAATTAAATAATTAATTTCATTTATTACACTGGTAGATAACTTTCACCTTTTTATATGTAAATTGATAGGTATATTTTTTTTTATTCAAAATTATAATTCATTTATCATTTTGATGAAAAATTCTTTCATATATCTGATTTATCATATAAGAATTATGAATACATTAATGATATAATAATATATATTAATTTTTATTAAATGTTATATATTATTTACATATTAGTAATTAATAATAATTACACATTGATCAACATATATATCATTATGTTATTGATAAATCCATAATTCAATATGATGAATTAGATACCCAAGAATTTATAAATTTCAATAAAATAATTGATGTATCAAATAAGAATATAATAAAAATAATATTTTTTAATTTTTTAATTTTTTTTTTTGTATATAGCATCAATACTCCCTTCAATTTTTTCATTTAATAATTTTTTCCTGTTTATATTTAAATGTGGCATATAAATTTGAAAATGTCATTAATTCTTTGTTGTCTTTTGTACTTCACCATCTAGACAAAAGGTTTTTGCGATGTGCCTTATACTATAAATTATGTTCATTATAATTAATTACATTTTAAATGACATAATAATTATGTCTCTTTATCTTCTTCATTAATTCCATTAATAACAAACTAAAAATTTATAATTTTCAGAAATTATTAAAATTATAAAATTGTTGAATTTTATTCATAATAAAAATAACTTGTATTTTAAGATAAATTGATGATGAAATTAAATTTGAGATTTTCAATCTATTAATAATATCGAGCAATAAAAAATCATGAAACAAAAGATGAGAAATAATAAAAAAAAATGAAAACCTATAAGAAAAATATATATTTGAATAAAATTTTCATATTATGATTTTATATTCAAATTAATTCTTTTAATAAAAGATTAGATTTGATTTAATTACAATTTAACATAAATTTTGAAAAATATAAAAAGTGAAAAATGTTTTTTTAAAAATTATAAAAATAAATAATAGGAAAAATTATTATTTAGATAAATATTTAAATCCATTGTTTTTATTATTATCTTGGATTTGCCCATATAAAAAATAAAATTGGAAGGTGTGGTTGAGAAGGAGCGGTACAATAAAACACAACATGTTTAAGATGATTGTACATTGTCTTTGGTTGACCCTTCCACATCATAATCATAATCATAATTATTTATTCCATTTCCATAAAATTTTCATTAATTTTTTAATATATATTATTTTATTTTTACGATTTCAATATTGATCTAAAATATATAAAATATAAGATTTATTTATGATATCATATTATATATTTTTAATACGTTAACATATAATAATTACATCGTAATTTGGATGTTGGCGGGTGGAATTCAGTCATATTCCAATATTAAATACTTGGGAATGGTCAAACCGGTTATCTCTCAGTCGTGGCATTCTGCCATTTGCCTACCCCTCCATTGCCCATGGCGGCCCGTTTATTTTATTTATTTTCTTTATCATTTTAATAAAAATTTTATGAAATTAAATTAGATTCATTATTTATTTACTTTGTTTCTATTTTTAAATACACAGCGTGGATTTCTTGCTGATTTTTTTATTTAATTTCCAGTCTAAATAGTTTTTATGGAAATAAATTGGATTATTTTCTTTATATAAATAGGATTCATGGATTTTTCTTGCTGATTATATTGTGAATTCTAACTAATTTTGTAGTAAAGTTATTATATAGAATATAATAAATTGTTAATTTCATTTAAATAATAATTTTATATTTTAATAAATTGCAATAATTTATTTTCTCAATCTATTTAAATCTGTTAATATTTTTGATCCATTTTAATATTAGAAATTAAGAAAATAAATAAATAAATAAAATTTCAATTTGAAACATTATCCCACATTAATGATTAATTAGGAAAGAAAATTTTAATAATTAGTATAATACAATAAAATTTTCATAATAATTTTTGTAATAAATAATAATAATAACACACAATCCTTCTTGCCCCTGAAGAAGGGCAAAAGGAAAAAACCAATAACATAACAGAAAAACAAATCAAAATTCAAAACAGTCAATTTGAAATTACAAAAATATGATAGTAATAATAATAATAATAATAACAATAATTAATAATTAATAATTATATACTAAATCTCTGTGTCTCTCTTTCTTTCTTTCGAAATGGTCACTGCCTTCTGGTTTTCAATTGGTTGTGGCCTACCCTAGATCTTCAACTCCATTCTCAACCTATTCTTTCTTTTTTCTTCAAAAAAATTTGGTCTTTTACTTGTTCAGATCTTCCAAATCCTCAAGAACCAGAAAAAAAAAACGTAAAGAAATCTTATAGATAAGTTCTGATTAAAAGATCTTTCAAGTGTTTCTGAATCCTTACTCTCTTAAGGTATTTACTTAACATTTGCTTCCTCCCACTTTCCTTTTTCTTCTTTCTCTTTCTGGGTTTCTTGGAAAATTAAAGAAAAGTAAAATGTTCCCGTTTTTCTTCATTAATTTTGTAGATTATTGGTTGTATGCATTGCATGATCTGTTTCCTGTCTGGGTCTTGTCTCGTAAATGGAAAAATTTAAGCTTTGGTAGTTTTTTGTTTCATTTTAGGAATATTTTTTATTGTTCGAGTTGAAGTTTCCATTTTTTTTGTTTGGAGGCAATTGACTGTGATATTTTTCCTTTTTTCAGTTTTAGTTTTTTTTTTGTTATTTAAGTCTAGATTTCTTGAATAGGTCATTGCTTTTGCGTTTGCATTGACTTTCTCTATCTGTGATTGGTTTTGATTTTACTTTTATTTAATATCTCAGAAAGGTGGGCAGACCTTTATGACTTGTTTGTTTCCCGAGAAAATAGGCCAATAACAATAGGAAACGGAACCTCAGTTTTGAAAATTCTTGTTAAATTTGTTGAATTTGACACGGGTTTGGTTTTACTCTAGTGGTTATTATTTCAAAACAGTCTTCTTAGTTAATCTTTATATGTTATTTGTTTTCTCGTTTCTTGAATTTCTCGCACTGTTTTAATTTTTTGATCAAATTGCCTGCGGATCATCTTTTGATCAAATTTTAAACTTGGTACGTGTGTTCTTCTGTTTTAAAGCTTAATTCAGTTATTTTCCTGTTCTTAAAGATCTATGTATGTATATATGTATTAAGTTGTGTTCTGCATGAAATGTTAGTAATGCTGGCGTAATTTGATGTTTCCATTGATTGATTATTGAAATATAGGTGCATTGACATGCTTATTTGATGTTCTGATGGATTTGCTTGTCGATTTTATTTCCGGTTTTCACTTCATAGTCATCAATTGAAGAATTTTGGCTGAATTCTAACTGATTGTTTGAGGGGATGGTGGGTGGACATTCTAACTGATTGGCATGACCTCCTGATAGAGTACTGATGTGCTTATACTAAATGAAGGCAGCTCAGGTGTGGCGTCTAGGCATGGGCGACATGCATATCTTGCCTGGGGCTCGCCATCGTCCTCAAATGAAGAGACCGATATGGATCATAGTGTTGGTTTCGATGGTCAGCTTATTTCTAGTTTGTGCTTATGTGTATCCACCCAAGAGCAGTTCGGCTTGTTATGTATTTTCATCCAGAGGTTGCAAGGTTCTTACTGATTGGCTTCCACCTGTTCTTGCAAGGGAGCTTACAGATGATGAAATCGCTTCTCGTGTTGTGATCAAGGAAATCTTGAGTACACCTCCTTTGCGTGGAAAAAATTCTAAAATCGCTTTCATGTTCTTGACTCCTGGTTCATTACCCTTTGAGAGGCTATGGGAAAAGTTTTTCAATGTGAGTTTATTTAACAGCGTAGATAGAGGCTTTGCATGAAAACTATGAAATGATTTTAACTTATATCCAACTCATTCATCAATGCCTTACTTTGAGACATTTAGAAGAAATTTACGTTGATACGTATTTTTCATCTATATTATTAGATGATTATCAAGCCTAACTTAATCTTTTTACTCATTTGTTAAGTATTCACCTCCTTGATTTGGCAGAAAATCGGCTAGTTCCCTGCATATGTGATTTACCTGCTTGTGTCTATTTACAAGCATAGTGACTTGGAAAGAGAGATTTAGAGCCATCCTTTAATACTAATAAAACTTCGCAACTTTCGTATTGTTGTATTTTTTGTAAAACTTGTCGATCTTTTTCGTTTGTGCTGATTGAACGTGCCTAGTTGTTTCTCTTTGACTTGTTCTTTGGCTAAAGATAGCTCATGGATTTTGACAGGGTCATGAAGGTAGGTTCTCAGTCTACGTGCATGCATCTAAGCAAAAACCATTGCATGTGAGCCGTTATTTTTCTGGTCGCGACATACGCAGTGATCAGGTTTATAGATTTGATTTCTACGAATCATCTGGCCAATTATCCATATATTTAGATGGTCCTTATTTATAAACCTGGTTAACCATTTTTGTAGGTGGTGTGGGGAAAAATTTCAATGGTTGATGCGGAGAGACGGGTTTTAGCAAATGCTCTAAAAGATCCTGACAACCAGCATTTTGTGCTACTTTCTGATAGGTAATCAGATTACAAGTCAAAGTCTCGTGTCTTTAACTTAGAAAAGTTTTAGTGAAAACTAAAATATACGAGCCACTTGGCTTTTGTGTCCTTGGTTGATGATCATTTTTGTCTGCTGTTGCAGTTGCGTACCATTACATAACTTTGACTATGTCTACAACTATCTGATGTACTCAAATATCAGTTATGTTGATTGGTAAGTGCTAACATCGTCTAGCGCTCTCTCTCTCATTACCTTTGCTGAATTTGAAAGGAAGACAGAGATGCAATAACAATGAAGATTGTTTTTCCAAATCGGCTCTGCTCATGTGTCTTACAGATGCATATTCCTTTCTGTTTTCAGCTTTTATGATCCTGGTCCGGTTGGGAATGGACGGTACTCAGAGCACATGTTACCTGAAGTTGAGAAGAAAGACTTCAGAAAGGGCGCCCAGGTATGTCTATTTCAATGCAATTTGATGGAGAAGTTGATAATTTGGTTTCTTAAATGTGTGTCATTTCTCTTAAGTTAGTTTTCCCATGCTGCTTCATTGTTGTGGTAACTCTTTCACTTTTATGTGTGCTTTTAGTTTGATTCACAATTTGAAATGAAGGAACTTTTTTGCAGTGGTTTTCGATGAAGCGACAACATGCTGTGATTGTTTTAGCTGATAATCTTTACTACTCAAAGTTCCGTGATTACTGCAAGGTGGTTTTTCTTACCTGAATTCTTCAAGATTTGAGATGTTACTATTCATATCGACATAATCGTTATCTATGTCTAAACTGAATCGACTCTTTATTATCAGTCGTTTGTGTGGTCTTATAAATTCTTGCGGAATCTGTAAGTGATGTTTCACAACAGAATTAACGTTGACTCTTTGTCTGATAACTGCAGCCTGGTTTGAATGGGAAAAATTGCATTGCTGATGAACATTATTTGCCAACTTTTTTCCATGTGAGTCTTTGCCCCATATATCACCGTCTACCTTACTGGTTTTTGATTTCTATTTATAAGTTAAGTTACTTCATCTATTTCAGATGGTTGATCCTGGTGGAATTGCAAATTGGTCGATAACACATGTTGATTGGTCTGAAAGAAAGTGGCATCCGAAATCTTATAGGGCTCAAGATATTACTTACGAACTTCTGAAGAATATAACGGTATGATCTCGCCTCGCATCCAAACATATCCTGTATTAAATTGGTTTTGTTGTCGGGGGCCTTTCTAGTTTCCAGAGAGAAGTCAGAGTTCACTTTTGGCACAGCACTCCAAGTTTATTGCTAGTTATAGTGAAGCAATGTTGGAGGGCCTATTTACTTTCCAAACTGAACTATGTACTCCGCCATACTTTGAATGCTTTTTCTGTTGCCTTTGGTGTAATATTAAATTTGTATATTATCAAAATGATTTCGGACTTCAATTATGAAACACCTTGAATGTTTCGTTTCATCCGTTTGCAGTCAATTGACCAAAGCATACATGTGACAAGTGATGATAAGGTACAGTTCTTGGAATCATTCTGTGAAGTATTTTTTGGTTATCAATCTAGACACGATCTTCATTTATGTATATTACGATTCATTTCTGGATTTTGCAGAAGGAAGTGCAAGTACAGCCATGCATGTGGAATGGTATACAACGACCGTGCTACTTGTTCGCGAGGAAATTCTACCCGGAAGCCATCAACAACCTGCTGCAGCTTTTCTCAAATTATACAACAATCTGAGTGAGAGATGATTTTGATTCATCCATTTATTTTGTTGAATTCGCGGTAGCTTTCAAGGCTTACTTCACCACCATCTTGGTTTCTGATATATCTCGAAAATTTTGTAAATGCTTTGTTACCGATTCGCTAAATGTCCCCCCGGCCTCTGCTGAGCACCATTGATGTGGTGCATTGGCAACTAGGAGAGAGCAATTAGTGTAACATAGCTTGGGTTGGAAGCTAACAGTTTAGCGTTTGCTTCCCTGAAGAAAGGGGGATGGATGCTTTATTGTCCATTTCTTCCCTCTGTATTAATGTTTTCTAGTACTTTGGTATAGAAAAATTTTGGGGGTTTCATCTCAATAGTTGTTTTTTTATTGAAAAGAAAAAAAGCAAAAGTGAAAGAAGTGGTCTTGCAGATACAAGATTATTTCAGGATGAGAGTATGCTATAATTGGTGTAAATTGAAAAATATATAAGAGATTGTATATTTCTGTCTTTCCCCTTGAAATTTTTCTGTATTTGTTGCTTTTTATTCTTTTTAAAGGTTAGTGATGTCCCCCGATTCAGATTCTCAACTTTTCTTGCACATCCATGCTTGAAACTTGATCTTATATTTGCATCATGTACAAGTTTGATTAAGGTCAAAAGTAGTGGGCTCGTCCTTGGAGCCGGCTACTTTACTACAGAGAGAACCGGCCGAACACTGACCATACAAGAAATATAGAAAGACTAGCTCCTTTTAGATGATGCAACCATTTTGCTGCTTTCAACCGAATTTCATCCAACTGCGGGTCATACCTCGGACTAGCCGGCCGGAGATGCTTCTTCCGTAGGATACGTTAGAAGAGTCTGTTTTCACTAGATGTTGTGTTGCTTTAGATTTACACCCTTTGCAAATATAGTTTGGAATTTGCATATTCACAGCGGCAAATCTGTAAAAATTGAACCTATTGAATAGAAACTCAAAATGAAATGTAAAAAAGGATCTGGTGAAGCATCCGACTGAATTGGTGCAACAATATCTCGTGTTTGGCAGCACTAACCTTTGTCTTACGTTTATTGAATTTGGATCTGGGATTGTGATGCAGCATCCAACTAACCTCCATGCGAGTTCCCAGTCTCGAACAAATACAATGAAAATGAAGCCAAGAAGATTTGGGTGCGGGCTGCAGAATGGTGGCAGGCACAACTCTCAAACAAAAACTTTGGAATTCTGAGGCCTAAAGGAATTGCACAACTTCAACGGCTTGCAAAGGTTCTTGATGCCTTGTCTTATACTAAAATCCATATAAACAAATTTTGCATGCTTTTTAGATTTTTACGAGACCCAGGGTAAGATAACATCAGCGGCCGTTGCATTTTTGAACCAAAATCATCAGAAATTCTGCCAACCTATCACAATGCTGAATCTAACATCAGGAAAAGGAAAAAGAAAATTGTAATGACAATGCTGTCAAGTAAACAAACCAAATCACAACAACTTGAGAATTATACATAAAACCAGACTCATTGCGACATCCTAAGAATTATACATAAAACAACTTGAGCATAATGAACACAACTCACCGTTTAGAGGAAGAAATGCAACACTTTTCTCTTATGAAGATCAACGACTTCTTATTGCACCCTCGGGACAAATAAATGTGATGTGTGAGATTTGTACAAGCTACCACGCCAAGGCTAGCTAACAATCTGAAGCAGGCATACAGGAATGCCTCATAAACAAACTTCGACACATTCTGTCATGGATAAAAAGTAAATCAAGCTTCACTAGGTATTTAATGGTGCATGAACACAAAATCAATAGGAATTACTACAAAAAGATGTTTAGATACCAGAAAATGACAAAAGCTTGGCTTCTTATCCAGCAGAAAATGAACCCAAACTCTGCATTTGCTTGTCATCCTGCAGAAAATGAATGCAAACTCCAAATTTGGTGCAAGCAAAGAGATTGTATATGGTCACAACTTCAATCCCAACTCGCAAGTATCTCCTTTGCAAATCTATTGGCTTTCCCCAACTCCCCGCTTGAACAGAGGGAAGTTATTGCAGAATAGTAAGAATCAAAGCAATTCATTTCAGTCCCTCCAAAATCATCAGATCCCTCAACTAGTTTTCCTACGTTAATCACATTGAAGGATGTAGAATTTGAAACTTCTGAATCAGAAAATTCTTGCTGTTCTTGGGGTTCACAAAGACCAAACCACTTTTGACCTGGAAAAAACATAGACCCAATTTCATTAAGTACAGCAACTGCTTCTTTGATACTTCCTTGCTCACATAAGAAGACGAGAAAACTTTCTACAGACTCTGTTTCAACCTCAGTGTTGACTCGATTTATCACCTCCAATGCAGATCGTGATTGAAGCATCTCTCTTAAGATGCTCCTGGCCTCTTCCATCCTCCCTTTAGTAAATAGACCTCTGATCAAGTAGAGGAAACCCAAGAAATCAGGACTAACACCCTTTTGCTTATACTCAGAATAAAATGTTAAAGCTCCCTCCATCTCACCCTTTTGACAATAACCATTAATCATAGAACTAACAGTAAATTCCTCGATATCAAGACATTCCATTTCAGTAACTTTTAGAATCTTCAAAGCCTCTTCAAATTGACCAAACTTGCAATATCCATTAATAAATGAGTTGTAGATATGTATATTCTTTCTATAGCCTTTCAGGACCATCCTCTCAGATAATTGTTTGGCATCCGAACAATATCCTTCCTTACACAAAGTGTCAATCAGTGTTGAATAAGTGATTTCTGAGGGAATTAATTTGATTCTTTCTAATGAATCAAATAGCCGAAATGCTTCCATAAGACATCCCTGACCGCACAATCCATTTATTATTGAATTGTAAGTTACTATGTTAAGAGTAATCCCCTTTTTCTCGGCAAAAAGGCATAGATCTAAGGCTTTAATTGGATGTCCTCCCTTACAAAGGCCATCAACCATAATAGAATAATCAATCACGTCCATTACCGGTAGATCATCTTTGGCATCCACTGTAAATTTATATGCATCCAACACTCTACCATTTTTCACAAGCACTCTTAAAGCACTGATCGGAATTGTAACAGATGTATTTGCCTCCTTCAAATAGCTAAGAAAAGTGAAGGCTCTGTTAACATCCTTCAGACACAGGTATTGAAGTACTGTCTTACTTACTTTAGGTTCAATAAGGCCAAATTCTTTCAGAAAGCTACCCAAAATGAGCTTGCTTGCCCAAAATTCTCCATTGCCAATAAGCCCTTTTATAATCAAATAGTAAGACTTGCTGGTTAAGACTAAATTATTCCTCTTTGCCACCATGCACACTTCATTAGCAGCCATAGATAAATTTCTTTCCGACAATAATTTGATAGCATAATTCCATATCATTGTATCATTAATCTTCAATCTTAGATTTTCAATTCTGTAGATTAGATTTAAAACTCCCTCAGCACCTCCTTCCTTAAGAATTGCCTTCATCAATATCATACATATACCAGCATCTAGAGGCAAACACTTCTCATTGAGTTCAAAAAATATCTCAGCAGCCATGTCTGCCATACCATTCTTGCACAATCCACCAATCATATGATTGTAGCATTCCACTGAAGAACCCAATCTATGTCTAAACTCGTCAAATATCTCAAATGCCTTATCAATTTGACCTACTTTAAAATAACCATCAATCATTGTACAGTAAGTGACTGAATTTGCAACTACATTTGTTTCTTGCATTCTCTTGTAAAGCACATGTACATCTTCAAAATCCCCCGTCATAAAAAGAGCTTTGATGATAATGTTACACATAATGACATCCATATGAACTTCAGCTTCTTCTAATCTTCGTTTTACTTCTAAAACTCCAATGCAGTTCCCTTCGCTGATGTATCCATGTAACAATGCACTGTATGTGATATTATCTCCTTGTATCACTTTTGAGAATTCATCTGCATCAGCTGTCCTCCCAGCTTTGCACAATCTATTGATCAAAGTATTGTATGCAACTATGGTCGGAGTAATCCCCGTCCTCTCCATTTCCTGAATCAGTGCATAAGCACGATCAAAATATCCTCTTAAACAAAACCCATCAACCAAGATCGCATATACAAACTCATCCAATTCTATTCCCAAATTTTGAACCATCTTGAATACTTCAAGTGCCTCATCCATTTTCCCTTTCCTACAAAACCCCAACATGATTGCGAAATATGTCAGCAGATTAGGTCTCAACCCATTTGATATCATCTTATGAAGAAAACCAGTTGCCTTTTCGACCAATCCTTCCTTTGAAAACCCATCTATAAGTATAGTATAACTAATCACATCATCCTTTATACCCTTTCCCACCATTTCCCTATGCTTACGAATTGCTTCCACTATAACTCCATCCCTGAAGTACCCGTAAATCCAACTACTATAAAATATAACATCAAATGCCAGACCTTCCTTCTCCATCTCACAAACCAAACCACACACCTCATCAACTCTATCCAACATGCACAATGAACAAACAACAGCACTATAAGTCACCAAATTAGGCTTTAAAGCTCCAACATTTATAGCATTCTCGAAAAAACTCATAGCAAGTTCAGGTTTCCCTATCTTACAAAACCCGGAAATAATTGAACTACAAATAAAATTACAAAAAGGGTACTTTACATTCTCATCATTCATCAATTCCAACACTTGAATTGCTGAACTCATATTTCCCTGCAAAACGAAACCTTGTATAACAGAACTAAAGGTAAAAGACGAAGGCAATACACCATAATTCCTCAAACAATCTACCAATAAAAGCAATGCCTTGTCAGGATCCTTCTTATTATTACAAATGGATTGAATCAAAGAATCCCAAAGCTTACGACTTCTTGAGTAATGTGAAGGTTTTGCCATATGGGTCTTGATAAAATGCTCGGCATCATCAAATTTGTTGAGTTTGAGAAGGGAAAAAACGAAAAGTGAGTGAGTTTGGAAATTGGCTTGAATTTGGTTGCGGTTCATTTGAGAAAGAAAGTGAGGAATTAAAGTGCATTTGTGGGCGTTTAAAAGAAAGAGAAGGAATTGATTAATGGAATTAAGAGTAGGAGGGAAGTTTCTTTTGATTAGGTTTTGAATGGAAGAAGAAGAAGAAGAAGAAGAAGAGAAGGAACGAGAAAGCTTGATGGTATTGAGAGTTGTCGAAGAAATCATGACAACAATACCAAAGAGTTTTCCAATTGTTACTAAAAATACACAGCCATTGTTGGTACTCATAACAGCCTAAGATCATAGAAGAAGAAGCATTCTGATACTCCGTTTGCCAGGAAGGACCCCCTTGTGCCTTGGAAGGGCCTCGGCCTAGGCTGTAATTTGGGTCAGGATTTTTTGAGTTCGGATTGCCCCGTAATAAAAGATCCTTTTTTTTTTTTTGGGAAAATTTTATAAAAATAATGAATTTTTAAAAACAATTATAAAAATTAAATATATATTTAGTTGCAGTTTATTTTAGATAGTATTAAATATCAAAAATATAAAGTAAAATTTATCATTAATGTAAGCAATCTTAAAAGATTCTATTTCAATATGGTACAATTAACGGATTTCGATTTATATTTTATAATAATATTTTTTATAAATTGATAATAAATTAAAATGAATTTATATCAACCATTAAAATCTTTATTTTTGTGAATATTTTTTTATGATTTTTCAAATAAGTAATATTTTTATAAAATTTCTTAGATTTTTAAAAATTTTCTTCTAAATATTATCCAAAATTTTAAATTTAAATATAATATAAATTTGACAATTAACTTATATATTATATGAAATGATTTATTTAATTATTTCTTCTCATAAAATAATACAATTAACTTATAAAATATACTTATAAATCGTATTTTTTTAGGTTAATGAGTTAATAGATGATATGATATGATTTTTATAATATTATTAATAAATTTATACAAATTTAATTTAAATTCAATTATTAATAATATATTTTTATATATATGTTAAAGTGCAGTATAACTTAAGTTTAAATTGAAAAAAATAACTTGGATAGAAATTTATCGATTCAATTTGATTTAAAAAATTTTAATTGAAAAATATTAATTTTGACTTGATTTCAGCTTAAAAATCAAAACAATAAAAATAAATAAATAAAATACTAATCATATAGCCTTTAATGATAAAAGATGTACGAAAAATATTGAATTTTTTGTCAAAATTTATATGGAAATAAAATTTTAAAAAATTGATTCAATTTTATTAAAAAAAAATAATCTTAAAAATCGAATCGAATGGAGGAGGGATGCCCTTGTGGGACGGCTCAAAAAGGTGTGAAAATGAAGTGATGGTGATTGGGACGTTGTTGATTTTGGGGTTGCTTGTAATTGGTTTGACAAATTCAACAACAAAACTAAAAGCATTGAAAACGATATTAATAAAACTTATCACATGGAAAATATTTACTCAACTGTAAATATTGAAAATCTAAGGGATCTATGTGTTAAATATTGGTAAAATTAATTTAAAATAAATAATAAAAAAGAAAGAAAGAAAAGAGAGTTGTAAACCATTGACTGGGGCAAGTGAGTGCTGGCAAAAAGTCTCTTCAACCTTATCCTTCTCTAATCCCAATCAAACCAATGGTTTTATTTCATTATTATTCACACAATTATTAAATCTTTTTGACAACTTGAAGTGTGTGATAAGCTGAGATTATTTATTCAAACATCACTACATTCCTAAGTCATTATGATTTTGACCATAACTTACATTATGTTTAATTATCTTCCCTTAAATATCTTATAAAATTTTAATAATATCCAAATTTTGAATATAATTTCAATCTAAATTTAATTCGTTTAATATGTTTAATTTATATATCATTTAGATTTACCTGTTTGTTTAATATGAAATAATTTATATAATATAAAATTATTTATGTAACATGAAATGATATTATTCATCTAAAAAATAAAACTTAAATGAATAATAATTTTAAAAAAAATTAATAAGTTAAACTTGATAAAATATGATCAATATGACTTACTTATAAATCATATTTAAATCGAATTAGTAGATCAACTTCTAATACAGCTCTATTTTCACTGTATCAATAACAAGTTGATAGCATATATGATATGAATATACTTATGAATAATCTAATTTTTTTGTATCATTTTCATGTCAAATCAATGATTGGTATGAAAAATTATCAATGCAATTCTATTTATAATTAATATATATTATCAACATATAATAATCTAAAATCATTTACAAGTGGTAAATGAAAAATGAATAATTCATAATATAATCTTATAGTTTGGGTTAATCCATGGAGATTATTTTAATAGGAAATGTCTATAACGTTAACGTGGGATTGATGCATAAAAATGGTAATAGAGCGTATTTTTCAAGTAAGAGCTTTGATTTAAACCTTGTGAATAAAGTAATTTATATATTGAAAAATCTAAATTAGACGATATCGGTAAGAAAGAAAATGATGATGATGTTGTAGGAAGTACCAAAGTGGTTGGCCAAAAAGTAGTAACCGTGACAAGAACGGCACGAGTCTTCGTTTCCTTCTGTATTTCTCTTACCCAAGTGGAGAAAATCTCTCCTTTTAAATCAGTGCATACTCCAAACTACAGAAGAAAATTTTGTATTGTATGAATGCTTTGACACGTATACATCACATATAGTTTCTTTGAGAGAATTTTCTAGGAAAAAGAGGAGATGGGTGGTTGTTTATCTTGTAGATCTTCGAGTAGTTTAAAAAGCATTCGAGTCGTTCATTTTAATGGGTATGTAGAAGATTACGATTATCCGGTTTTAGTTAGCCAAATCACAGGCAAACACAAATGTTCTAAGCACTTTGTTTCAACAGCAGCTCAGCTTCTTTCTAATGCTTCATCCAAGTCATTAAACCCAGAAACTCAACTTCAACAAGGCCAAATCTATTTCTTGTTACCTTATTCAACTTTACAAGCTGAGGTCTCTCCTCTTGACTTTGTTGCTATAGTCAAAAGGCTCACTTCAATTGCTAAAAAGTCTAGCCACCATTACCCGATGGTTCAGCCGGTGACAGGTCGGAATTTGGTGGCTCAGCAGGGTGAGGTTGGGTTCGTGAGTAAAAGGTGCAATGGTGGTGGTAAGTCATGGAAGCCACTTCTTGATACTATCAAAGAAAAGTCTTTTAATACAAGGAGTGAATCCTTTGTTATCATGCAAGAATTGCAGTCAGAGATGCAAGATCAGAAGCACAATTGATCATCAAAATATATGTTGTTGGGATCGGTAATGAATTTTTGATCTTAGAATTCCGATAATAAAATGAATTGTATTATAAAAGATCTTATATTCAAATCAGAATTTAAAAAGATATGGGTTAGAGAAGTGATATTGATGTTGGCTAGTACGGATTGGTAGATTGGATGCCTATAATCATATCTCATCTTTTCAATCACTTTAAATTCTTAATTTCATCATTATCTCATTAAATTCATAATCTTTACATTATATTTTTGTTCCTGACACTTGAATTAATTAATGACATATAATTTAACTTAAATGGATAGAAAACTAAGTTATGAAAAAAATTGTAATTCCAAAAACATACTATTCTTAAAAGATATTTTCAAATACAAGTAATTCTTTTATAGTAAAATGAGTTTATCCACTTTGAAAAGCACGAAGCAAGAGCAACAAAGAATTTACTCGGATAAACTTGAACTAGAATTAGAATAAGGAAAAGAGAAGAGATAATGTTTGGGTATTTTACTCCAAAGTGTAAGTAACTATTAATAGAGAAGTTTAAGATGAAGGTGAAGAATGAATCTCAAAGAAATGGTAGTCGGATATGAGAAAATAAAGAAAATTAAAGGAGAAAAAATATTAATATAACATGCAAAAGATATCAAGATAAGATTTGCTAAAAGTAATGGAAGAAAAATTTCAAAATAATTTAAATATTTAAAAATAATATTGAACTTAGGAAAGAGATATGGGATATTATTTTTTTAAATAATTTTAGTTATTATAGAATTCCAAAGAGTTAACTATAACCCAACATTTCTGAATTAAGTCAGAGACAGAAGATCTAAGCTCTACAGAATCATCTCTTTTTGGAAGTAAAGGAGATGGTAGAAAGATGTAAAGCGCATAAGATGATCAAAGAGGATAAACAATAGGGGCAGGTGGAACAAAATTTTGAAGAGGTGAACATTCCCAACCAACGTCTTTACTATAAGATACATTGAAATGCTTAGGAACCCATGTTTGTCCTTTCGAGTTCCTTTCTCTTGCAATTTGTCTTTGTTTTTCCTCAATGCCTGCCTTTGCTTCTCTTGCTTTCTCCCAGTTCTTTGCCAGGATTCCTTCATTTACCGCACCCCACACTGCTGCTGATTCACTTGCCAAGATTCCCTGTCAATTTCACATTTCTTCTCCGGTTATTACATGTTACTAATCTTGCACGAAATCATCAAGAATTTCGAGGTGTCAGGATTTAAATCTTATACGTTTGTAATGATTGCTGCATGTTAAAATACCTGAGAGTCTTTGACGACCGGACACTTCAACCCTAACAGGGCTTCTTTTGCATTGTATATCACTTTTTCTTTCCCATTGTTGACGTCCTTCATCATCACAATGCTGCATTCAGAATTAGGTGAAAGTGGAGTAGCCCATATCAGGAAGATTAAATATATCTGGATTTTGCGAAAAATACTTGGTACCTGTTCCAGTGACCATCAACCTCATAAAGAGGCTTCAAGGGTGATGATTGATAGATCTTTCCTTTGACAGAATGGGGTCCTTTGCTGCCAAATAAGGAACTAGTTGAGAAACACAAGGAAGCTTCAAGACCAGTCTCTTGGCAATTGATGTTAACATTGCCAACCCAATCAATTCCAGGCGGGATGAATCTGATCAACACGCTTGCTGAAGTCATCACGTAAGTTTCGCCATGGTTATGGAGCTTCACCTGCCTTGTTCCAAGTACTTGAGCTTCTACTTTAGTCCCTATAAGAAATTGAGAAAAGCAGAACATTGGTTTGGGATGTGAAAGAAGAAATCAAAAGAAAATTAGAGAATGGGAAATACCATAGAATTTAGGAACCGCATGATTGCACCAAATGATCTCAATGTTCTCCTTTTCATCGGTTGCGTGAAGTGCAGTCACCGGTGGATGATGTGAAACCTGTGCACATCCCATCATCAACCAAACATATAACTACAACTTCATATAATTATTCATTCAATACTCAAACATAAGGGCCCTAAACTTGGGGGATATAGGGGTTACATTTAAGCCCACCAATTGTTAAATTTTAACAATTAGAGCTATCACTGTTACTTCAACTATACATGAGTAAGGAAAACAGAGAAGCAAAAGGCAGGCAAGGATTAATAAGGAGAAGAGTACCTGCTCAAGAAGAACATTGAGGGTTCCTCGAGAGACGTGATGAGTCTCGCCAAGAATAGGGTTAAAAGGAGCGGCCCCGAAGACGATGGGGCGAGACAGAGAAATGCACCACCCCACCATTCCCGCCATTCTCTCTATTGGGTTTTCTCCATTGTTGCATTCTTGCAGCAAGTCTTTGTTCACCCCATACACTGATTCTCCAAAGCATTGAAGATGCGACTTCGGAATGTTGAATATTGGCGGCAGCTTTTCATTTTAATTTTTTTAATTTTAAATACCAATTATAATCAAAATCAGTAACATTTAATTGAATTGGAAAAATAAATCAATATAAAAAATTAAACCAAATCCATGAATAAATTAACCGTTCAAAAATTAAATAATATAAATAATCATAACTATTCGATTAAAATTGAGTTAAAAAAAGGTAAAAGGGAAAATATATTTTGTATTTAATATTTAATATTGGGGACCCAAACATTAAGCAATTTGTCATTTTCGTATTTATTAAAAAGAAAAATCCTGCCAAGTCCAACTTTGAACTCCAGAAAACGAGTGTCATTTACTCTTTTTTTTTATTTTTATGTTTTTCATGAAAATAAATTTAAATTTTTTATTATTTATTAAAAATAATTATTGTTAGCTATTTATTAAAAATTTTAAGATAAATTTATTTTTCTATTAATTTTATGTAACAAATATTTATTTTACTTTAATAATATTTAATAAATTCAATTAAATGTTTTTAAGAATATTTTAGTAAAACAATACATTGATACTCCATTTGTCTCAAAAGAATACCTTCATAATATACATTAAAAGATTATTTTTATCAATTAAATTTTAATATATAATTTTAATATTGAAAATCATAAAATTATATTAACAAACCAATGAAATTATGAATAATTCATTATTTTAAAATGAAACTATTTCCTCGGTTCTAAAAATAATCTCATTTTAGATTAAAAAATAATAAATATTTATATTTTAATATTACTTTTCTAATTTATTCCTATATAATAAAATTTACTTATATATATTTTATATTAATTAAATTTAAATAAATATTTTCATATAAAATCATAACAATAGAAATCTTGTACGAGGCTCACATGATTGATAGATATTATAATTAATACTGAGATTGTTAATGTAGGTCCAATTCTAATTTACATCATTCAAAATTCGTATAGTACTTTGTACTCTAAGCCATGAGGTCCTAGTCTTAATATTGTTAGATTATATCATTAATGTGATGGATTTTATATTATGGTTTATTTTGAAATTTTTCAAAAATTGTTATCTTTTTTTATTGCATGTCTCGTTAGTTATTTTTGCGTATTAAAAAGATGGTTTTTTTTTTATTTTTTGAATATTTTTTAAGATTGTATTTAATAATTAATTATTGAAAATACCCTTCTTTATTAATGCAAGTTTATAATTTTTAATTTTTAATATAAAAATTATATGATTGAATATAATTGATAAAAGTAATTTAGTACTATAAGATTAAAAAAAAAAGAGTAACATTTACTGATTTTTTTAATTTTTATATAATATGCAATAAGATTATATTTTGAGATGATTAAATATTATATGACTTAAATAATTAAAATTTTGTTAAATATAACGATATTATTTGAATTTAAATATCATATTTTATAGTATACTACGCATAAGTGATAGGATTCAAATAATAATATAATAATTAAAAAAAAGTTATACTCAAATAATGATGTTTATTTTTTATTTTTTTAATAAAATACAAAGAACTTGGCATATTAAATAGGTAAAATAAGATTATGATGTTTAATAAGATTAGGTTGACAGGTATTAACTTTATATTGTGAGGTTAAGAGGAAAGTCAAAGAATTAAGAAATCAATAATTAAGATTAATAAGTTAATTAAAAGGAAGATTACCTGAAAGCTGGTGAGATCAGATCCTGGCCGTACATTTTTAAAAAGACTTAGAATCCGACGAACCATGTTAGGAGCTCGATATACATCAGGATCATCATCTAATAATAAAGGCTTTGTTAAAACAACTCTTGTCTCATCCTCCCTAACCTGTCGCACATATAATAATAATAATTATTTTTTTAAAATATAATTATGAACTATATAAAATTATAAATTATGTTCATTGTTCTTAATTTTTTAGCTAATTACATTATATATGACATAATAAACTTGCTTTATTTTTTCCAATAGCGATTTCAAAACACATGAAAAATATTAAATTTCATATACATATGCATATTTCACATAATTTTAATATACAGCACATGAAAATAAAAAAAATTACATCCAGTTAATAATTTGAATTTAAAAAAAAATCAAACTTATAGGTTTTGTAAAGTTGAATTTTATTTAATTTAAGGTTAATTTATTTATAATTAAATTAAGTTAGAGTCAAGTTTTTTAAATTTTTTGAAAAAACAAGCTTAATCAAGAATAAATATAAATTACAAAATAAATTATTTTATTTTATTTAAAAAATAAAAAAATCTGTTAATGAAATTATAATATTTTATCAATGTTTGATATTAAATATTTGATGTATGTATATGATTATAAATTTATAAATTATAAATCTAAAATTAAATTATTTTTATATAATTAATGAGGTAGTTTTTGAATTTATACAGTAAATAAATTGGAATAAATTTTTATCAAATTAAAATTTAAATAATTATTAATAGTGGAAGTCATTTTCATCCATACCATTCAAAAAATTGGGTGCAATGATAGGGGGGGGGAAGCAATTAATAATGTGGAAGGGTTCAAAGATGTTTGTTGAAGAAGAATGCCACATGAAGAAAAAGTCATAGTAATAAATGTTTATGGGCAAAATAACCATCCTAACCAATATAGTTATTGGTCCTACATTTTATTATTTCTATATCGTAGATGTATGCATAAAAGCAAAATCCTTGTAAAAAACATTATAATTTTATAAGTTTTGATATTATAATTATAAAAAAAAAAACTATACCAAAAATGAAACTAATAAGATAATTTTCTAAAAATGATATGACAAGACTATGTCTAAATGCCATTGTGGGTCTCCAACCTAAAACCTTATAATAGATTTAGACTATAGTTGAATGGTTGCTCCATCATTATGTAATGTGACATATATTCGAAATATATATATATATATATATATATAAGGGGGTATTTAATAGTATAAAATTGAATTTCATCATTACAAATAATAAAAATGTGATAATTGTTTTATCATATAAATGAAAAATAAGAAAATTAAAATGCATATGCAATAGTTATATTGAAGTGTGTAACAAGTCAATAATTTGGTGGAGGCCGAATGGGCATTTGCAAGTTGCCATTTTTTTAAAATAAACCCTAAAATGAAATGGATGTTCATAAGGATTAAACAGCCAAAAGTAAGTAAATAAATAAATAATCATTCAGAATTCTTTTTCTTGGAATTATTGAAAAAGAATCGTAGTGTTGATTTTATGCATGAAATCAAAGAATGTTGACTTACATCATTAAAAAAGCGATAGGATGTAAGAGTGATAATGAAAATGATAGAATTTTAAAAAACTATATCATTTTTATAATGTTGTTATGAATCATAAGTAATTTTGATGTTTCAAAAATAGATAACATATTTTAAAAAGTGAACTTCTAAAATTATTAATCTAAAGATTTTTTTTGTTAAAAAAACTTTAATTTATATTTTTATGAAGTTATTTTCTAATCTTCAATCAATTTTCTTATAGTATTAATTTCATATTAAGTAAAAATAATAAAAGTTGTAAGAAAACTTAAAATGCATATGAAAGAGAAAGGAAACTAAATCTTTTAGTTCCAAAAATCCCTTTAAGAGGAAATAAATATTTTGACAATTTCAAATAGAAATTGTGTCTAACATTCCCTTTCTTCGGTGGCATGTCCATATTAACTTCTCATTGCCAAATTCACCAACTCCCTTAAATAAATATACAAACTATATTCAACACAATACAAGTGGTCTCATCAATATAAAGCTAAGTTCGAGCATCGGGAATTAAACGGTTTTTATTAGAATAATATTCTTTTTTTTAGCTTCTAGTGCTCCAACTACATTAATAGATGGTGAAAAATTAAACTAGATAAAAAAAAAACAAATGAAGTGGCAATCAAATCTTATAGAAGGCTCTGATTTTATTTCCTAAAAAATAATATTTTAAAAATGGCAATTTCCAAATATTCCTTTCTTTGACTTGTGGGAATCAACAAACACAAACAAAAAGAAAGATGCCAAAGAAGCTAATGTTCCTCTAAAACCCAATAAACAAAACTAATATCCACCACCAACTTTTGGCCGGAAAACTGCCCTTTTTCGGTTCAAAACCACATTTCACTTGCCGGGAAACGGCTTAACATCAACGATTAATAGAACCCAGAAGATTCATCTAATATGCGCTCGTGTATATATGTATGCATGTAAATGAAGGTATTACACGTAAAAAGACTAAGAAAAAGGAGAGATACATGGGAGTTGAAACGTACCATTAGAGAAGAGAAGGGCTTGAAGATAATAACGGGAGAGAGTGAAACGAAATATGTATATTTGTTGGGGGTTGGTTTGATGGAAGGGGAGGAGGGGTGGGTTTTATAAGGGTATTAGGAGAGAGAGAAAGCTAGAGAGATGGTGAGATCAATGAATGATCCCCACCTTTTGTATTAAATATATACCAGGCAGTCTTTGTTCAATCCTTAATATTAAATGAAATCATCATGTGTGGTCTGGCAACAAGTCGTAAAGATACCGAGTAATTTATATGGAATGAGTTTTTATTTTTTTAATTATATATGTAATAAAAATTTAATAGCAATATGGGATATAATTTAAGGAAAAATTTATTCATGAATAATTTTCGATAAAAAAAATAAAAAATAACTAGATGAAAAAATAATTAATACATTTATTGATATCTTTAAATTAGATTATGTTTACAAGGATAAAGGCCACAGAGGGACTAGGGATGGATTGGAGGTTTATGATGTGGACGACATGTCGTATTTAAGAAATCATGGGAGGAATTGAAAAGACGATAAATGATAAAACATAAATACATAATTAATTAATTACTTATGAAAAATATTCCAAAAACCTGATTTAACATTCTAATTAATAATTTTATATATTTTCTTTTGATATGAAAAAATAATTATTTTTTATTATATAGTTGATAATATAATAACAATACATGATTATCCGGAAGAAATAAAAATATAATCCAATTATATGAATTCAATCAATTAAATATTTTTATTATTTAAATATGAAAATGAATTAGACAAAATCTTCCCATGATAGTACGCTTTTAAACGACAAGAGACGTCGTCATCGTTTTACCCACAACCATGCTGTCGTATTGATATCAGATTGAAAAAGTGTGGATAATGTTGATTGATGATTGAAACAAATTTGACTATTTTTATTTTATAAATCAGTGCAAATTTATTATTAATTATAAAAAAATAAAATAATTTATAAAATTTTAATTTCATTTATAAATCTAAATTCTTTCCTTTCATTGGAATTTAAATTCTAAATTAATATTTAAAATTTTAATTTCAAATACTCAAAATATTATTTAGTATTTTTTGTATATATATTTTTTGTAAATTTTTTTAAAATTCATATTTTCAAAAATAATCTTTTAATTTTCATGTTTCTTAAAAAAAATTATATTTTCGTATTTTCATGATTTTTAAATATTTTTTATATTTTTATAAAATCCTAAATATTATGTCAAATCATAAAAAAACAAAAGTCAAATAAGGAAGACTTTTATATTTATATTTCTATTTTTTAAAATTAATTTAAGTATATAAATTAACAGATTTTACATAAAATTAAAGCTGATATATGTCTTCAATCAAAATTTTAATTAGAGAGCAAGCAGGCTGATTTAATATGTACAAAATTAATATTTAATATTTTTTTTACTATTATAGCTAATATATTCAATTTATTTAATCTGAATTTTTATTTTAATTGACCAATAATTCTGTTCAATTTTTTCATTTTTCAATATAAAAAATATTAGCCAAATTTGTGGTTTCAATTATTATATATATTATTTAATTTAAATGTCTAAGTTAATTTTAAGTATAGAAATTAGAGAATTTTTTTTGTTTTTTTTCTACATTATTCAATATCAAATTTTCTAAAAAAATTATAAAATCTTCACGAGAAATAAGATTTTAGCATAAATTCATTTGTAGATAAAATGATTATATCAATTATATTTAGGATTTAATTTTGATAATTTGCAAATATTATGAATTTTAATTAAACTAATTACTTTTAACAAAATATATCATAATACCGTAATTCTTATAGATTTATCCAATTTCGATATAAATTAATATATTTAAAAATGAAAAATAATAAATTGAATTAAAGATAAAATAGCATAAATTATAGGATGAAGATATGGAAGTTAACTAATTGGACACCTGGAGAGATCTAGAAAGGGGTCGAAAGTATGAAAACAACACATCCACGTGTCCTTTAAGGACTCTTATCCTATAAGTTAAATAATAATAATATTATTATTATTATTGGAGAATCACATTTTATTTTTATTATATGTGTGATTATTAAAATTAAATGACAAAATTTCCTTTCGCTAATTTGATTCTTTAATCAAATTAAAGAATTTTAAAAAATCTAATATATGAAAAATACATATATATATATATATATATTATTAAATACATATATTTTATTCTTAATTTTACATATCAAATAAAATATTTTATTAAAAATATATGTTTTATACGTTATTCCTCCTTTATTCATATGTAATTGATAGAATTATTAAAAAGAAAAATTATCCTTCGAAAATCATAAAATTATATTAAAAAAATGAAGGTGTAAATGCAATGAATCGGAAAACAAAAGAAGGCTTGGAAGAGACAGAGAATTCAAAACTAACTACTTTTGAATTATTAAACATGAATTTTTTTTAAAAAAAATATTCCAAATTTTATTTTAAAATTAATATAGATCTGTGATTAATATTTTACAAAATTCATTATTTTTATAAAATATATAAACTACATCGTTAAATATGACACGGAAATGGAATTCCTTCCAAACAAAAATGGATTCTAATTAATTAATTCAATTATATTTTATGAATATTTTTATTAATTATTCCGTATTCGATTTCATGTTTTGATATTAATTCAGAAGCTGTGTGTGTAAGGAAGCATTCATCATTAATTATAAACATTAAAAAAGTAAGTATTAAGTTATGCTGATAATTACGTATTATTTCATTGAAATGAAGTATGAAACAGGTATAATTAATGATTACAATATTTACTTTTTATTTCTTCTATAAATTTGATGATATGGAAAATAAATAAATAATTTATTTTTTTTAAAAATATATATACTTTCTAGCTTTTTCAAGATAATTTCTTTCGATAGATTTAAAAATGAAAAAAATCATTAGCTTTCAAATAGTTTTGTTTAACTTTTTCGCTTTAGATTTTCTCAAAAATGGATTGGTGGGATGAAAGGAAAGAAAAAGGCAATCTTATAAAAGCAAACCCATTTTGATTAATATTATTTTATTAAAATAATTATCAAAATACCTACTAATATGTCACTGATTCCATCAATAATTCTTAAAAATGTACATATAATTTTTATTAATCATAAAATAAGTAATTTTATATTTTTAATTCATCTAATTTTATTATTTATTAACTTTCATATATTATCTTTTATTATTTGTATAAATTTTTATATCAAAATTTTATGATTGATTTTAACTCTCTTAAAATTTTTAGCTTCATCTTTACTTCATATTACAATCAACTGTTAAAAAATTATAAAAATAATAACATTTTTAAAATATTTATAAAAATAAGTTCTTTTAGTATTAATCATAAATTTCAAGAAAATTGAATATATATTTAATACAGATTGAAATTTTATTTAATTTATTATTGTTTTAAGTTGGGTTTTAAGTGTTTCTTTTGGTAATGTATTTTGAAGTAATTATGGTGAAAATTAAGAACATTTTGCTTAATAATATGACAAGTGAGAATACTTATTTAATCCTTAAATTACTATTTAATAATTAAAAAAAAAACAACTAAAACTCATCATTTGTATATGACAAGTGTAGTAAAATTATTTACATGATAATAAGTTTATGATTTTTATTATAATATTATTTATATTTGTAATTATTTTTGAGAAATCTGTCATTTTTTTAATTGTCTTGATTTAAAATAAATGATTACTCCAAAATTTAAAATGCTTTTATTTTTGGGAATAAGAATAATGGAAAGGATTGATAATGAATAAACCTCTCGAGACTCCAACCAAACAAGTTAATAAATTTCCATGGATTATATAAATTTCTTCGATGAAACATCCTTTCAAGTATTCTCATATTCTAATCAACATGTTTATCAAATCTCAATTACTCCTTTGAAAATGAATTATAATATACGCATAAATCTTGATCATTCAATTCAAACCTCCTTACCGAAACCAGAAGATGCGTCGAAAGGGAGACCCAAAAGCTCGAATAATATTATTACAATGCAATTCAATTTCTTAAGTTCATGACTCATATTTACAGTCGACTCAACTCAACTAAGCCTTAATCCCGAGACTGATTTGGTGGGCTAATTTTACATGCCGCATCAAAATCAGGACTTATCAAAAGAAAAGGAAGAGAGAATTCAGAATCACCAATTTTTATTTTGCACTAAAGAATAGTAATTACAAAAAGCTATATACAGATTTATATGTATATAAATATATATATATATATATGACATAATATGTTAAGTAATTTATGTTCACCTCACATTTCAGATAGAAGATTGCTTATTTTCCGAAGCTCCTTCAGAGCGGTCATAGCAGTGACTTGTCCTTTGCCAACTATAACATTTCTGGAGAAGTTCTCCAATGAGCCCACCTGAACCCTATCCTGCTGGAATACTGACTCTATCACCTGCAACACCAAATGATTACCCCACGTATCAGAATAATCCATGCCATCAAAATAGTCCGCAAGCATGAAATTCAGTAAGCATGCTAAGATTCAGAGGAAAAGTATTCTTTTTATGATCCCAGATCTTTTTCATGGGATTCAGACCAGACACTTGTCCGAGGAACCCACAAACCTTCGAGTTCAATTTATGAGAGAACTCATTGATCTCAAAGTCAAAGAATTGGTTTATAACTTTCTGCTTATTTTACTTCATAATAGGAAGAATCAGAGTCTTAAAAATAAGAAATTTAGTTTTAATACGAACACTACTAAAAATAAACTTTCTACCAGTGATCAAAATGGGAAAACATAAAATCTCCGATTAGGAAGAATATGCAACTCTAGCAATCGTAGTTGTGATACTTGCGACATCTAAAGACCATAATAATGAAAGCTAGGAAAAGCCATACGCACCTGAATATGTTCAATCATTGAGTGGCCAAGGTTCCTCAAGGTACCCATTACATTCTGATCCATAGCATCTCCTTTTACACTAGCACTCGGATCGCCAGGTTCGTCAGAAGTCCTTGTTACATTGCTTTCACAAGCAGCAGTAGTGGCAGAGTTCGAGGGCTCAACTGGCCCAGTTCTTTTCTCGGACGTTTCCTCATTCACAGTACTCCGTCCAAACTTCCAAAACCACTGGAATTTGCCTGAAAAAACTTTTCGTTCCTTTGTACCTGTCATCGGTTTTTCAATTGACTCACTGTTACTCCCAAGTTGTATAGTTGCATCAGCAGGTACATCAGAAACTGGAAGAGTTGCATCTTCCTGTATAACTTTATGATGTTCGTCTGTTTCATCAATCGACAAATTTGAGGCAACACTACTTTTTTCAGAGTCATTTTCAAGAATGTTAGCACCACTAAGGAAACTAGATGGGACTGAGAACACAGAAGAATTTTCTCCACTTCCAGAACTTCCACTTGGACATCTACCCTCATCAGCGTAATTGAAATCCTTAGACTCACCATGTTGATCCTCCACCTCGGCTTCTGGAGAGATTTGGTCATTCTGGCCTGAAACCTCGTCACATTCTGCTTCATTAGAACTTTCATCAAAACCAAGTTCACGAGATAAATCGTCAAGCAAACGACGCCTCACAGATGGCTTCTGTGCCTTCTCACTGTGCCTGACTTTTGCTGGAGATGGGTCAGATGCTGTTCTCGATATAGTCGATCTTACTTTTTCTGACCATCCTCTTTTTGGAATCGGGGTTTGTTTTTCTGAACTTTGCTTAAGTTCTTCTGCTTTGTGCAAATTTCTCCATTTCTCTTCCCAATAACTGTCTGGCACCGCGTTTAAAGGAGTTTTAGGAGAAACAGAACCAGATAACAGAGCATTATGACTTCTCACGACCATTGATTTAGAATGGTTATACGTCCCAGCAAAAGGAGGAGAAATGGACGAGAAACTAGCCCCTAGGGCAAGAGTTTGTAATGACTTTGCCTTATCTATAAGTTTCGTCAGATCTATATTTTCTGGAAAGTTCAGTAGTCTCTGGAGACAGGTCGTAGCATTCTCAGTGGCAAGCAGCGAAGATCTTAAACTAAGTATCATAGAAACTGCTATTCCTGAGATCAATGCTCCTCGATGTGAACCTAAAATACCAAAACTAAAACTCACATCATCTTCATCATCAGCTTTGTCTAATTTACTGTTACCTGCTGAGAATATTTCATCCCATATTAACAAGAGGTTTTCAAGCAAAAACTCTCGTCCAAATAAAACCCTCAACCAGCGAAGAGCAAAGTACTGGGGCTCAACACCAAGCTCGACAAGGTGGCTGTGCAATGATGAATCAACAGCAGACAGCAAATGATACAGTGCAGCAGAAGCTTCAATTACAGGAGGTAACCCAGAGTGAGACCCACTCACAGGAGATGGGGAGAAAAAGTCTGCCATGGCAACTGAACCATGAGCCCCATTCATCAGAGCATCAAACATGCAGTAAGCATCATGTTCCATAAATTTATCAGATAAAACAATTCCCAGTTCACCCTCAGCCCCATAAGCATCGCTCAGCAATACAATGGTCTGTATCTCAGGATCAAGTTCATCAAGACTCCTAACCTTGGTAGCACCACCATGGGAGCCAATCTCATCTTGCATGCCATCTATATACTTTTTGAAATCAAAATTGTACATAAGATCATTTTCTTGAAATGATAAGTCATCAAATTTGTCAGTGAAATGATCTTCATACTGTTTTCGCACTTCAGATAGGCGTTCCACGTCAACATGAAGAACATATAATAAAGGAGCCAAAAGTTCATGCATACCTGATAGCAAGACCAGAAAGACGAGGAAAACGTCAAATTTCCAGAACAAATGCAGAAAAAAGAATCAAAAGATCACTGATCCAACATTGCTGTCATACAAATCTTCCTGATTCAATTTACAAATTATACCCTACTTAGCTAGTTAGATTAAGGATAAATTTAGAAGGAAAGTAAGCTAAAATGGACTCTTTTCACATAATGGTGCAATCTACCTTGTCTATACCCACACTCAGGATGTCTAAGGCACCACAGTAGCAAAATCCGTCTTAACATTCCCTGGCAACCAGAAGTCTGGAAATAGCTCCCATGCTCAGGATACAAACGTGATAAATCCTGGTCAACCGTTTTTTCCAGTTCGGCATTCCGAAAGAAACGTCCCCAAGTGCTATCTGCATGCACAGTTTGTATAGTCAAGATAATACAATACCAATTGCATCGTTCATATCAGATACACAGAGCAATAAAGAACTTGATTAGCACTTCTAGAGAATGTATGTGACTAACATTTAGCAATTAGCACCATCAATCCTTGCAATAACAAAAAAAACATTCATAAAATGCAAACAACAACCGCAATCCAGTGCAACTGTAGGCAAATCAAACAAACAAAAAAGGATCTATACGTAGTTTTTACCTGGGTTTTGAGATAATGGATTGTCTATGGCAAGATCAGGAGAAGTACTTCCGTCTTTCGGTTTATGTGGATCAACCAGAAGGCGCCTTCTCAGGCCAGCATATCTAGCAAAAAGAATAGATAACCACGCTACATGTTAATGCTAATCTAATTATCTGTTACTAACTAATTTCATTAATATCAAGGACAAAGCTACACCAGTATTCTTACAAAGCTACACCAGTATTCTTACAACGATCAGGCTAGAGAATCTCAATTGAAAAAAAAAACACATGGTTTTTGGTATTTCAATGAGACTTTACAAATGGCAGGATTTAGAATTCATTTTAAAACACAAAATCAACTAATAAAATCCCAATTCGCAAAAATCATTGTTAAAATTAGAATAGAAGGCAAAAAATAATCAAAATCATTGACTAACAATTTGTATTGAAAAACGAAAAGGAAAAAATGAATTCAAAGCTTAAAAAGGACGGAAAAAGAGAAGTTGAAGCGATTCGTTACCTTCGGCGAGAATCGGCGATGAGCCTACGAAGATCGTCGATGGTAGAAGAAGAGGAAGAAGGAAGAATACCAAGATCTATACGCCACTGAACTCCTCTAAGATGTTGAAAACGACGCCGCGGTTTTCCATCACCTTCCGATGATTTAAAACTTGCCGGTTCGGGCATTAGGCTCCGCTCAATCGCAGCCGGCGACATTATTCGTCAATCTAATTAAATTAAATTATAGAAAAAACACTAAAAATATCAAACCAACAATCCACCAACAATCCACAGCTGATAGAACCACATAATCAGTTCCAAAATTCTGAAGAAAAAAAAAATCCACAAAAAGAGGGAAAAAAAAAAGGAATGCGGAGAGAGGCAGAGATCTTCCTGGAGAAGAAAAAGGGGGATGCAATTTATTATTATTATTATTATTTATTACGAGAAATTAATTATTTTGAAGAAATCATTTAAAGAGGGGGAGAGAGAGAGAGAAAATAACAAATTTGTTTTGTAGAGAGGTGGAAGGGGGTTTGTTTGGTTGGTAAGATAAAAGCGTACTTCTTACTTCTTCAAATTCTAAAAACCTGTTAACATAATTTTTTATTTAAAAAAATTAATTAAATAAAATTAAAATTGAGAGATAAGAAGAGTTGTTGAGTTGTCTTCTTGCTAAGTGGAAAATTCCCTTTCTATTTTTCCTTTTCATCTTCCTTCTCCTTTTACTGTTTTCATTAATAACCTGTAACTTTTCTCTATAACATTTTAATAAATCAAAAATTGAAAAATGTATTAGATGCTGTGGTTATGCAACATTCGATAACAATCATTTTATATTTATTATGAAATAATAAATATATAAATCATAAAATTGCTATAATCTATGGGAGAAAAGGATGATTAAAATCGATAAGCATGAAGGCGGATATTAGTGGTGGAGTAAATAGATAAAGATGAGGATCCAATTTGCCGTCTTGACCAAAAACGTCATGTTTTTAATTGATATTCTTGGCCACGTTTACTATGAAAAAAAGCATTAGTAAAAAGTGGAAGAAAGAAAATCAAAGTAAGGCACTACAACGGAGACAAAAGCTAGTACAAGTGTTGCTCCTCCATTGCAACAGTCGGAGGGTGACAGGCCAGGCCAGGCCAGGCCAGGCCAAGCCAATTGGTTCCGTAGGCTTAGCATTATTCTCTTGTATTGGCCACATTCCTGCAATAATTGAGAAAAACAAAATTGCTGAAAATTTCCAAGAAAGTGCTTACACGTACCCTACCATTTCATGCTTTCCTTCTTCCACCTAAATTCTTCTCTCATCCATTTTCAACTTCAACATAAGTCTCGGGATAGTACAGTTGGTACTGTATTGATACTAGAAATTTATGGTTCGAGTCTTATCAGTCGTGATATGAGAGTTACATTCTCTGGATGGATTTCTTGTAGGCATCAAGACCACGGATCCCATCCAGGAGACCGCTACTTTTAAAATATATTATTTTTATAATTAACTGCACATTAATTACTTCAATGAATAAAAAATGTATTAAATTAGACCTTAACCTAACTTAAATAAAAAATTTTGGATTTAGTTTAATATGATTAAGGAGTGATTTCTATTAATAAAATTTTAGTTGAATCAACTAAATCAATTAATTAATGAAAATAATATATGATTAATCAGATTCGGATATACATCTATCATAAATATTAATAAATGATTTTAAGCATAAAAATACTAATTAATAAACATAAAATATATTATTTTACTTTGTGAAATTTGGGTATTTTTATATTTCATTATGGAAATGGATAAGACATATTAAATTTGTAATGATAGCTAAAGACAATGACTTTAAGAAATGATTGACAATAAAATTTAAAAATTCATTGCCACTTCCCATTTGCGTTTATTCCATCCTTTGTTCTTTGTGTTTGAATTTTAATTAATGGAATGTTGGTCATCATCCATTTTTTATTATTTATTTTCAAGTAATGACAAATCACCCTAATGATTTAAAAATTTAATGAAGGATTAAAAATTTTATAATTATGAAATTAAATACACTTTAAAAAAATATATTTACCCATTAACTATCATTTGAGTGAAAATGACATTTCAATGACTTGCAATGCCTAGATGCCTTTGACGGAAATAAACAATATTATGAATTTTATTATAAAAATTTGTTATTTTTTAATGTTCAAATAATCAAAATTTTATGTAATGATTTCATATTATACAATAATTTATATGTTTAATCTTTTCGTATAATTAGGAATTTTTAGCCCAGTACGTAGTTGTGTTTAAATTAATTTATAAAGTTTTTGAATGATTATCAAAATTAAAATTATATTTATTTTTTTATCATGTCTAAAATTGTTCAAAATTATAATTTATTTATAATCCTTTCATAGTTTTAGAAGCTCAACAAATTGAATATATGGTTTCTCAGTTTTTTTATATATAATTTGACCTAAGTTTTATTATTACATACTATATACTTGCTATTCAAAATTTCAAGAGTCAAATATTCAACAAGCTAAACAAATTGGCAAACTTCATTTTCAAGCATATAGGGAATTCAGATTATATTTTTAATTTAAATTCGAGTTCTATAAATATTTTTTCTGTTTATAAAATATGATATTATGAAATTTAATAAAAAAAATATGGACAAAAGATACATATAATGATTTTTATGCTCAAATAATCCCATGAAAAAAATAAAATAACACCAAATCTATTTATTTTATAATTTAAAAATTATTTTATTATTCAATATTTTATGTAAGAATTGATTTATCTCATATTTTATTTTTTTATTTATTTATTTTTGTGAAGATAAAAGGACATAATTTTAAGTAATTTCCTGATATTCATTATACTAGAGTTTCGTAACGTGTGTTGCACGTTAATATGTTTTTTTGATCCGTTATTTTGTATTATTTTTATTTTTATTTTTATTTTTTTAAAATTTTTGCCATCATAATATTTTATATAATTTTAAATTAATATTTGACATTTAAACGTTATGTATTTATTTAAAATGTTATTTATATAAAGTTTTCATCCATTCATTTATAAAAAAAATGAGAGCAAATGCTTATTTATCTATTTGATAGCAAGACCTCTTTGTAAACTAAATTTTTTATGTATGTTGGTTCCTTCTTTTTTAAATCATCCTTTTTGATTAATACATTTTGTTGTTAAGCTTAAAATCCCTCTTCATAATGTAACATATAATTATTCATGTGAAAAAACATCTTCTAGCAAGTAAATTCCTCCATTTGATATTGTTTATCCTTAAGTCTTGTTTATAGTCATTATAAAATGTAATCGCACTGGAAATTGCTTTCTTTTGAATTTAAATGGATATCATTTCACTTTTTGGTGCATTCAGTGTTATTCTTGGTAGTAACATTTGTCTATCAATATGTTATCCAACTATTATTTCAGTATGCATGACAATTTTTTCAAATCTTCTGCATACCATTCAAGTTCCATTGCACAATCTATTCAATGCACCAAAATTCCTTAAAAGTATTATTTGGTAATTAACTTTCAACTGTAGTCTATGTCGTGAGATTTCATTCAATTACAAAGCTATTTAGAAATTTTTCTTGATAATTAATGTTGACATCATCAACTGTATAGTTATAGCTAAGGTATACTTGAGTTTCTCTCGGGAACATATTTATCATCATTTGATTCAATTTATCCATGTATTCATTATTTGTTGCTAATATTACACAATTTGTTATGTATTTTGATGATATCAAGTTCTCAACAAAATCAAGAAATACATTTTATATCAATACCTTCTCACATTAATCTTTTCTATCATCTTGTACCACCATTTCATCTGGTATAATTATATTTCCATCATGAGTTGTAGACTCTTCCATATCACCTACTCTTTATAAGAAATCACTAAAAGTTATGTTTGATTTAGTTCGCATGTTATTTGTCAATTTGAGCACTTCCATTTTATTATAAAGATATGATGTTACCAGACTTATATGAACTGTTTTTTGCATTGTTCCTTTAGAAACCATTAACAATACCTATCTAAAGTCACCTCCAAATACCATCACTTTTCCACTGAATAAATTATTATTGTTCATTATATCTCCAAACATTTTATCAACTATCTCCACTGCATATTTCTTGATCATTAGTACTTCATCCTGTATGATCATACTGCTTTGCATAACAACATTGCTAAGCTACTATGCTTTGATTTACCATATAATGTTATTTCTATTGGATTGAGTGGAATGTTAAATCTAGAGTGTGATGTCCTTCCTTTTGGCATTATTGATGCTACTACACTTGAAATTACTATTGCTAGAGCTATATTTCCTTTCAATCTTAGTTTAGTCTATTCATTATCATCGTATATACATATTTTTATTCCAAATTAAGCTTTAACATTGCATCAATGTCTTCTTGTGGTGTTTACACTGTTATCTCCTCTGAAATCTCTCTATAATATATTATTACATTAAAAAAATTCATTACCTCTACATTAGTATGACAATCATATCTTGTAAGCAAATTTAGATTATAAGGTATAACCCATTTGTTATCAAATATCTTATTTCCTTTTTTCACTTGCAACATGATAAGAATGTCATTGTTTTCATTTTATTAAAATATATAACATAATTTTAACAATACAAATAATTTATTACCTGACGATCATTTTTAGATCTTTTATATAGGGTATCCATTATGTCCTAACATTATCTTGCTATTATATGATCTTGAATATTTGAATCTGTATCTTCCTTCAATCATGCAAGGACATTTAAGATTTTCTTGTCCATATGGACCATGGAGCATATGTTTTGTTACATACATGTACAGTATTGGTTACTTAATCTTATCTGGAATCTCTACCATAACATATTTGTCAAATGATTTGGGTTAGTTACTTTGCTTCTAGACTTCGATATGATCAAGATGTGTGTATGTGGGAGACATCTCTTCTAAAATTCGATGACATGCACATGTGCTGTTACCTCACTAAATATCTTCTTTTTATATAATTGATCTTTGAGATCTTATAACTTTGCTCTGAAAACTCTACTAATCAAATATAGAACTTCTTATGGTTTTATTCCTAATCGCATATTCTCTACTATCTTTTCCCATTCAAGATTGCATGTCATTGTAATAAAAAGATCAGACTTTTCAAATGTTTGCACTAAAACCATTGCATCTAGGTATCTTCATTGCATCTAGGTATCTTCTTTGCATGTCTCTAGGTCCTCCAATATAATTAGCTAGCAAAATTATTCTTTTCTCCACTTGTTTCCCTCTTATCTCATTTGCTTTGATATTGTCTACTATGCTCTGTTATAGCTCAACAAATATTATTGATTATTATGTCCTATAAAAGTTAAGTCTTATTGTTTCTAATTTTATATACATATTCACTACTAAATGTTGTAATAGTCTCACATAAAGCAATATTAGAGATGGTTCATCCTCTCTAATTTGAAAATGGTAGTAATAGTAGGATTATTTTATTATTTTTATTTGTTAGATTAATTTTTATATTTATTTTTGATAAGTTTTAAAAAGTAATATTTATCGATAGTAAATTTGTAATAATATATTTAATAATTAATATGTAATTAATGATAAATTAATAGTATTTATCTTTGATAAAATTTAATAATTAATATGTAATTAATGATAAATTAGTGTATATTAAATTATGCATTAACTTACATTCTCAACTTATTGATTTTAATAGTAATATAATTATTTAATATTATGTTAATTAATATTAAGAAATTTATTTTCTAAATTTAATAAGATAATTACGTAAAATATAATATAATTTAATATTATACTAATTAATATTAACACATCCATTTTTCAAATTTAATAAAATAATTTTATAAAATATAATATAACTTAATATTATATTAATTAATATTAAACCATTCATTTTTTAAATTTAATAAGATAATTATATATAATATAATATAATATAATATAATAATATACTAATCACAATTAATATAAAATGATATACTAATTATAATTAATAAATTTATTTTATGCAGTAATTTATATTAAACAAAAATTTATTTTATTATTTATTTTTGTTAGATTAATTTTTATATTTATTTTTTATAAGTTTTAAAAAGTAATTAATGATAAATTAATAGTATTTATCTTTGAATAAAATTTAATAATTAATAAATATAAATAAAATTAGTAATTTTTAATAAATATAAATAAAATGAGTAGTGTTTATATTTGAATAAAATGAGTAGTTTTTAACTTTAAATAAAATTTAGTAACTAACAAATACAAATAAAATGAAATTTATCTTTAAATTATGCATTAATTTATATTTTCAATTTGTTAATTTTAATAATGGTATACTACACTAATCACAATTAATAGAATATAATACATTAATTACAATTAATAAATTTATTTTGTGTATTGATTTATATTAAAAAATCTATTTTATTATTTTTATTTGTTAGATTAATTTTTATATTTATTTTTGATAAATTATAAAAAATGATATTTATCTTTATGTAAATTTTAAAAATAATATTTATCTTTAAATTAAAATTAAAAAAGTAATATTTATCTTTCTATAAATTTTAAAAAATAATATTTATTTTTAAATTATTAAAATTAAAAAAAGGATAAAATTGTACTTTCACTTGCTTTTAGTATGTATATATACTTTATTTTTTTAATAAATTATTTTAATTATAAAAAAACGCAGAGATTGACCGAAGGCAACCACTAGTTGTCTGGTGGTGGCGCCTTGTGATTTTCTTTAATAAATTAAATACTAAAATTGAATTTAAACGCCTTTTAAAAAACAAGAGAGATCATTTTTATAATCTAACTAGGAATATTTTCTATAGTTATAATTCAAATAAATAATCAATTAAAAAATTATAATTTTTTACTGGAAAGTTAAAATAATTAAATAATTTAAATATTTGGAAGGAATATTATTTTAATTTTATTTGATTTTTAATTTTATTTGTAAATCAAGTGGAGGAAGAAAAAAGCTCTCCCTAATCCTAATCGTGAGTTGACGGGGCAAAATGTATTCATCTACAGCCAATTAGACACATCCTTATCCACCATAACTCCATACGACACGTTTTGGGTGAGAAGTTTTTGTAATACAAATTAAAATTAAAAAAATTAATAAAAATCGATATAAGTGAAAAATCCGTAACCATGAATTACTCCATTCATGATTTATATTCCTGTCATGTGACTGCATAACTCGGCAAAGATCTGCTAAGAATATTAATATACAAAATAAATTATTATTATTATATATTAATCGTGGCATCATGTAGCCTAAAAGGATGAAAAATGGATAATAATAATTAAAATTTATAATTACTGATTAAAGTTGCTTGTTTTAATGTTCTGGAAGTATGCATCTGCAAGCTGTAAGAAATTATAATTAAAGTTGCGTATGGAAGTCGCATGTTTGAACTTGCGAAACTCATGCACGGCAAGCAAAACGACATCGCATTTTCAATGCCACACACACACCCCCCCGCCGCAGGAAGTTTAAGTTTGTAATATATTACGATAATTTATTAAATGCAACGGGGAAATGTGAGTTGTGGGTGTGGGACTTGGTGGATGTAATAGTGTTGTGAAGTTTCCTTTTCTATTCTTTTTGAAAGTTAGTTCGATGCTAATTTCCAAATTTACTTTCAACTACTTTTCCCAACAAATTTTTGGGGAATTTCTTCATCGCACAGAAATTAAGGGTAATTACAAAAAAAGTCTATAATTTTAAGATTATTTGCAGAATCATTTCTATCATGTCAAATATATGTGCAATATTCATAAATCTCAAATTAAATCTTATTAAACCCTAGAAAATTTTACTATTCTTAATGTTTTTAAAATCCATCTTTTAATAAATTTTTAAAAATATTTTTGACAGTTTTATGGAAAAAAAAAGGTATACATTAAGATTATTTCATAAAATCGAGATGTATATATTATGTGAAAATGCAGTGTCGTTTGGTGGAGGAACAAGATTTTGTCCGGTGGGTTGAGTAAGCTAACACTGAGATTGCATTGTTTCTTCTTCTTCATCTTCATCTTCTTCTCTTAGCTGATTGATTGAACCTTCTACACCTTCCTTTAAAATACATTAATCCTTCTATTAGCATCATCACTTCCATCGATTATCTTTCTCAAATTGTTCTCCCCCGCTCTTTGTCATCATGCTACAGAGTTTACTTGATTTCCGTAGTTAAATATAATATTAGAAAAAGATGTCCATCCATCTATTTAAGATAACGACATATATCATTTCTTAGATTTATATCAATTTTAAAAAATATGTATTTAATACAAATCCAGAAGAATTAACTCCAGAATACCAACTATCACGTGATTTAAAAGGTACAATTAATCTAGGCATGCATGGGGCACGGTTAGGTGTCAATTAAGGCAACACACAATCATATGATTAATTGATTGTTACAAAACACAATAAATAAATAAATAGTTCTAAATGAATGCCAGATTTGTCTGCAATTACACTTAAAAGTTTAATTTTTAGAAAAAATTATAATCGTTAAATTGTTTTTTAATATTAGCAATTAATTCAATATTTTTTATTAAATTTATTTTGTTAAATGATCCCTTACATATTTTTTTATATTATATTTTAAAAATTCATTTAAATAAAAAAAATAATTAATTAAAAATGAAGTTATATGGTTTTGTGCAGTAACTGAAACATCAAATTATATTAAAATCGGACCCATCTTACCTTTGAAAAGGACTTCAATATTTTTCTAGATCTTTCCTGCCTGGCCATGAATTCTCAAACTTAGACATAAAGTAAATGTGAAGGTGTGTGCACGTCATCTTGATTGGAAAATATTTTTTTTATTTTTTTATTTTTTATTAAAATTTTTTAATTAGAATTTAATGAAAATAGAATTCTTTGATGGGTTATCAAAATATAACAAAAAAAAAAAAAGAAAAACTACAGCTAAAAATATATTTAGATTTCACCAAATATGAATATTAATCAAACTGAATCCCTTTTTTTTTATATATAATTTTACATTATGATTTAGTCCCACATGAATTTTATAAGTTCTTTCAAGATATTAAATTTTTTTTTATCAAATTTTGAGAAATTTCATGAAGTAAAATATTATAAAAATCATATTTTTAGAGTTTAATATAAATTTAATTTACGTTTCATAAAATTCCACAATATTTATGAGGAAAGCATTTATTTTAGCATAAATTTAAAAGTCATCATTTGAAAATAAAAAAAAAAGTAAAAATATGTTTGTAATAATCTTTTATTTATTTACTTTTGTTTTATTCTGTTCTGTATCTTACTAGGAACACACGATGGGCCTAGTTGCAGATGACAAACGCCCATTAGAGACTGGGATAATTTGTTAAATATTTTTTTCATAAAATAATTAGCGGTAAACTTTATTAATATATTAATTTTTCACAATTTATCATATTAAATTTATATTTTAAAATTATTCTTATTAATGGAAAATATTTGCTTTTATAAAATAAAATTCATAATAAAAAAATTGTATGATTATTTTTGTCTATAATTTGACTAGATAATTATAATAAAAAATAAAAAATAGAAACATAAAATTTAAAAAATCATACATTTTAAATAAAATATTCAAAATTATAAAAAAATTAACAAACAATATATCTTTAATTTTCAAATTTATTATTTGTTTTGATAAATTTTTTAGAATTTAATTTTTTTGAAAAAAATAATATCACAAAATTTGACAAATAAATGTATATATTATATATATTAATAAATATGGTAGATATTTATCTACCTTATGATATATATGATAGATATAAAATATATATCATAAGGTACTGTGAGCGCCGGTTTCTGTCGGGGCCCAGAGCAAGGCTTGCGAAAGTCACGGACCAGGGACCGCACTTGGAGCGAAAGTGCATTCTTCCTAAGGGGTTCCCTTAAGGAATGATATAGACTCAAAAGAGTCGCAAGGAGTCACCACCGGGTGGTTCCGGATTGGTCCAATCGACCCATAACTTGAGTGCTAGTTAAACCCTTCAGAGATTGGGTTCGGGTGGTGGAGATCTATTCTATGAGTTTCCAAAATCGATTTTGCTATTATAGTTAGGATTAATTGTCCTAAGCAGGCAAGCATACGAGCGTAAATGTAAGCACACAACACGTCATGTGATTTGACGTTTGCAAGGTTGCACGTAAAATGACATATAAAGCTATATGACATTTGAGTGGCATGGCATATGCATGTCATCTGAAGTAGCTATAAAATAACATGGCATATGCATGACATGTGAACGTGAATGATATATCATGCGCATGACATGGCAAGATCACATGTATATAAGCATATAACATGATAAATAGTATGTATAGCGTAATGTGTTAGCGCATTTAGATCGTTTTGGCATATTTGGACGTATGATGTATGCGTGGTATATGAAGTGAGTGGCATGGCATATGTATGACATGTGGGGTATATGCCATGGCATATGCATGACATGTGATGTGAATGGCATATCATAAGTATGATATATAAGGTGATGTGAAACATGGCATATGCATGGCATGTGGAGCGAATGACATATCATATGCATGACATGTGAGGTGATGTATGACATATCATGTGCATGACATGTGAAATGAATGACATATCATGTGCATGACATGTGAAATGGCATG